>JAODUP010000533.1:192500-303664 GCA_025642065.1 Paralvinella palmiformis | reverse complement strand
TCAGACTAGTTCATACGTGGATACTGCTGTATCTCTGCACCCCTAGTTATATCATGGCAAGTGGTTGTTTAAGTTGTAACTATATACAAGTACGTAAAGGAAAATAATCACTAACATTATCTACAATGTCGCTTAAAATATTACAACTTGTAATTTGGTCACTAAAATGGTTCGATACCAGCACATGGTTAATGTATGATGTGTGTTTGCCTTTAAAATATGTGTATTGAACATTTTGCTTTGAACAGTGATTACTAATGTAAAGATCGTTCTGCACCAAGAAATCATAAAGATGTAGAGTATGTGCTGTGAAAGAATGTTTTCGATATCAGTTCGTGGGTAGCAATGCAGCCCTAGGAAGGGCCGAGTTCATATCACCAACTACCAATATTGTCATTATATTCGTATCGTTGTACTTTATCTGAAGGCTACTAATCCTATCATTGTCTACTTTTATTGAAGTGATCTGAAGGCCACTAATCCTATCATTGTCTACTTTTATTGAAGTGAACAACAGATTATTTCAACGTCGATATGTGAAGCCGACGCCACCATATGGCCTTCCCTCGTGCACTTTTTCAGAATCCATGCTTGATTTCAAATTGCTCCAGAACATATCTTTATTTAAATGTTCACTTTGTAAAAGTTTCACTTTGGACACAGTTAGCCAATGCTCTCATACAAATAGAACATCCCACTCCATGTCTAAAACAACGAGAACTTTTAAGACCAAAACAATTAAAACTAACAACGTTCAACTGAACACTATTATTCCACACTATTATTTCACACTATTATTTCAGGTATACCACATTTCCTTAATTATGTATGATGTCATCGACAAATACACAACTCCCAGCTTCTAATACAGATTGTACTGAAATATCTAAACTGGCTTACAATATTGCCATATTTGCGCTCTTTCTGAAGGGCAGCACAGTCTTTACTTTTGCTGTGTTGGTAGATCTTAAGCCTCGGTGCCCTTTGATGTTCCGACAGCTCGCTGACTGGGACCCGCTGTGTGTTGTGTACTGTTCCTTCTTTTGAGCTCTCCGACCTTATATGCTGCTGAAGTCTTCATATAATCCAGTAGGTCTGTAGGTGCTTCATTTGGGTCCTAGCTGAATGTGGTGTTTGGTCAGTGTGTTATGCAGTAGTTCCTGATATGACTTGTATTGAAGGGTTTGTCAATGCCAGTGCTGTCTGTCCATCTTTGAATGATGACACTGAATGGCCTAAATTGTGCCGATGTATCGTTAAATAACATTGATCTACATCTATCTTTGAGTGATTAACACTACGATGCACAAATTTCGACGTGCACACTACGATGCTCATATTTGGACGAGCTCATTTCGGCGTGCAGACTTCGGCGTGCACACACTAATGCACGCACGCATGCCACGCACATATATAAACACATGAGCCTACACAAAACCAAAAAGTTAGGGTTGGATTTAGAGAGATTGAGAAAGTGGAGTCTCATAAATTAGCTTCTTTGTCAGTTTTAGATAGGAGATCAATACTAGGATCTCCAAAGACGGTTTAAATGTAGGTTAAAATGGCACTGTTGCTGAGATTCACATGATTTCTTTTGCTTGTTTTTTGCCAGCCATGTTTCGAGTGACCACAGATTCATATTATATGGCGGGGTGGTTGTACCAGATGATGACTAGTTAGAAGTATAATTGTTCTTGTTGTATTTCTCTATATATATCTCTAGGGATGCAGGGGGTAGGGTGGCAGGGTGTGAGGCAGCAGGTGGGCAGGGACTGAGGGTGGCCGGGAGAGATGGCAGCCAATGTTGTCGTGTTTTTGCTGATTTGTGGTTTGTTTATGCCAGACGCTAGGCATTCTTCAGTTGATATACGGAACCATTTGCTCGCTTCCATCAAGAAAACCCCGCTGTATGAATCTGTTCTCATTTGGGTTATGCCAAAGGTATGAAACTGGCGTGAGTAAATCGGAAAGCATCTGAAATGGGACACCAGTGGCAGAGAGAGATGGAGGCAGGGAGTTAGGAACCAGATGATGAGATTAGAAATTATTTCTATCTTGTGTTTCTCTCTATCTATATCTAGGGATGCAGGGGTGAGGGAGGCAGTGATGCAGGGGGTATAGAGTGAGGGTGGCATGGTGTAAGGCAGCAGGTGGGCAAGGAGTGAGGGTGGCCGGGAGAGATGGCAGCCATTGTTGTCGTGTTTTATGCCAGACGCTAGGCATTCTCCAACAGTTTAGCTTTTGTTTTGGCCTTTGTTATTTTCTTTTTGTCGTTAATCGTCAGTGAAAAGTAAACAATATACATGTTACTGTCAGCATCGGCACGAGTCATTATGTCATTATCCGATATCTGTGCCATTTGTTTAGTAACGATATTAGTAACATGAGCTCCGAGTGATGTATTATCTCCAATCTCTTCCGATTTCAAACTTGCGTATTCTGGGTCCATCTCCGAAAGGCCTTTGGTTTGTGAATGAAAACATGGGAACACTCAAATAACTAACCCAACTTATGTATTAGAAGACACTACATAGAAACAAATGCATCACTAATTAACGAGTTTTAACATTTTTCATACGTTCACGATTTTATTTTGTTTATTCCAAGATATATACATTATTATTTAAGGGGACAGCTGATGTATAATAATGAGAACCCGATCAATAATAAAGACAAAGTTCTGAGTTACAAAAATATCGAAATAAATAACCGTTTGAGTCACTTATCAATTGTATACCGTATGTTTTGTTTTACTGAATTATACATTAATGTGTAATTTTACTTTATAACACCTTTTGATAATTATTATTATGATGAATATTATAGGGTTTTGTTAGTAGATATTCACGCAGTTTGTGTGCAGTATTGTTGCTAAAACGATCTTGAACATTTTAAAGCGGTTATGTGGATAGCCGCATCATCATAACGGCGCCTACACATCGTCGCAGCACGAGTACGTTTTACATCATAACGTCTCGCAATTTTCAAACCGTTAGCGTTGTGCCACCGCCGAGCAACAGGTAGTCCAGCCACTCCGGTGCCAGGTTTCGCAGACAAGTGAAGACCAGATGTGGCTCGGCAGTTATCGGAAGTCGGCGCAGTTTGTATTTCTCAGACCTCTTCGCATCTGCTAATACCACACATTTGTTCTCGGTTCGCGAACACGCACACAACCCGAGTTGGAACAAGTAAAGCCAATTAAGAGGACTTCCTACTCTGAGCTCATCTTGAGCGCACTTATGGTTTTACGATGTTGTATGACAAGCACACTCTAGCAGTGACCACCCTCTGATGACATATAAGACCGTGACAGAGACTATCCTCCGAGGACGCATAACGCCACGACAGCGACCACCATCTGAGGACATTTACCACTACGACAGCGACCACCATCTGATGACATATACCACCAGCTGCGACAACCCCCCCGAAGACGTATACCATCGGCAGTAAGCAAATCTACTTCCTCTTTCCTTATTATTCCCATGTGGGTGACAAGATGGGAGCGAGTATTTCAGCCATTCCGTACATTAAAGGACTACATTGGAAGTACGTATTTCATTACGCTGTTGAATCATATCCACGTTTCGGTATCATAACCTGGCCACGAAAAAAGAAGCACAACTTATCCGTCAACAAAAGACGTCCCATTCTCCACAACCCCGAACCTCCCCCCATTCGCCGGTCAGTCGGTCGTCACAAACTGACCGGAACCGCGTTATTTTCATTTCGTTGCAGACATTTCGCCGGGGCGTCGCTGGACTGGTGTGATCTACCGGACTTGCTGCTGGTCGGAGTGTTACTGTGGTGGTGGTGGTGGTGGTGATACGACGGCGGATAAATACTGTCCTGCGGGTACATATTGGAATCTCTCGGCGGGTACGGCATATAGGCGGCGGTTAAGCTGTGCCCGGTCGGCGGCGGCTGTACTGGGTGGTGGTAACCTTGTTGAACGTAGAGCGGGTTGTAAGGCTGGTGAGCTGAAATAGTAATGAAAGGCGCGTCAGGTACGAAATATGTCGAGTACGAAATGTCCCATATAAACACGAGATTAAGGTTAATGAAAATTAAACATTGAAATGTCTGTAATTGGAAATAATGTGAATGTTTTGAGGGTTATATTTTGGAACCAAAACAAACAGAAACACATTCCCTCCTACAAAGTATACACATACTTTGAAGCATCGAATTACTAAGAAAAGAAACACAAAATACCACAATAATATGATATTAATCATTACGATTAAACCTGTCTCGAGAAACCATCCCGAAAACGCGATCAGTTTGTTTTTAGCATAAACGTTGTTCAGAGGCAGGTTTCACTCTATAACCCAGGAACAGTAAAAAATTTCGAGGGATCCTTTTTAAACACGCTTTAAAGAACTACATTTTATTACAATTAAACCAGGTGGTTGTTGTGGTTAGCTTTTACTGTATGTATTTTTCTCGATAGTCATTGAAGCGGGTAGAGTATAAATAAGGGTCCCCACAGAGTAGACGTAGCCTTCATGCTGCGTCACACCCGACACCCCGATCTTAAAGGCCACTTTACATGCTGCGTCACACCCGATACAGCAATCTTAAAGGCCACTTTACTTAAATGTTTAATGCATGTCTTCTACCAGTTCTACAACTATAGTTCTACGGCTTTCTACGGGTTAATCAGTGCATATTGTATTCATACTCCAAGTGACGTCTTGTTATTGTAAGTAAGAGATTGTTACTGTGTGGATTAAGTTAAACTTTCTTATCGGTATATGTCTGTTCTTGTTATTTCAATAACTTCTCCTTAAAAATTTAAGATTCTTTAAGGTCATTTGGACTTTTACCAGTCCTTTTTAAATGTTTTCCTAATACGAGCCTTAATGTCCTATAAATCCGTATTTTGTCAGGATTGTTCTGGTAGGATCTTATCCTATATGGATTCCAATAGGGATGAGTGATTGTTTTAGCAATATCTTAATATATCAATATGGTATAATTCAGTCCATTTTATACCTCAACGTCTGGGTATTTCTCTACGTAGACCGTTGTACCATGGGTCGTATTTAATGCGTGTTAGTCCACATCGGTGTTAGTCCACGTAGACCACTATCCAGTTACCCACACGGAAACATCTGTTACTTGGTTAGATGATTATTCTGGTAAAGGTGTACATATACACTCGTTAAACACGAATGGTCTTTTAAGGTGGGAGCTGATTTGATAAAATGGTACTTGTGCGTAAACTGAAAATATACCTCATTATTGGTCTTTTAGATGAGACTCACTTGAAGACAACTGTCTGGATAGATAACTCTTACTGTATCATTTGATGACATCAATTTGTTCAGTTCTTACCTACTATCGGTGTTGCGCCATTATTGATGGTAACCGAAGTGGCTGTTGTTGTGGTCGTGCTGTGAGCGGGGTCTTGTGGTGGTTTTTTCGTACAACGACAACAACAACATACTATACACACAATAACGACAACGACCACGATAATTGTGCCGACGGTAATGGCGATGGCTGCCGTTATCCCTAGGCTTAAGATCTTCTGTATAAAACTCTGACCTGTAAATATAGGAAGGTAGTGTTTTAATGGAACAGCCGATTAAGCAACACTCACTCACTCACCTAAACCACTAGCTCACCGCCCAGTCACTCGCACCACCTAACGGCCACCCACCCACCCCTCACCCCACTCACTACTGTCAAAGGGGGTACAAGTTAGACATCCAGAAACCATTCTATGGGAGTAATACAACACAAAGCCGTGACTAACCTCGAATGGCCTCTGGGTCCAGTCAATGATCCTTTGACCAATGGCCACCCATGACGAGCAAGGCATCATAAGGAACCACCCCCAGGCTCCTATAATCACTCCACCACCCGTCACGAACATCTCCCCAGAGGATCCAATGCCCTTAGCCGTGACGTCAATATAGGCGCAAAATAAACCAGTGAACCCTCTTTATTACACAGCTAAACGATACAATGAACCCCAGTTATAACGCATCTCAATAATACATTGGTCCAGCCTTGTAACATAGGTCAATAATACAGTGATGCTTCTATATAATACATCCTAATACTAATACAGTAAGGTGTTATTCTCGAAAATAACGATAATACTTGGCTATGACACTCACGCTTTTAGTAACATGCCGGTCAGTTATGTATGAAATTATACCATCATCAGACAAATTGGCACCAATACAAATTGGCACAAATATACAATGAATGAATGGACATAAACCGACACAAGTATACAACTTAACTGGCGCGAACACAGCATAGCATGCCCAAGTCTGGCATATATATATATATATATATATATATAACGTGACCGCACAAGCGTAAGAGCTTCCACACGTAGAAACATCATTCATTCACTTCTAGGGATTCGTATTCCAGCCTACTCCACTACCTGCGGCAATATCTAGATATCTGACAGTTGGTATCTAATGGTGTCTATATATATATATATCCATGGTGACGTTTTTACGTTGGATCTCCGGTATCTGTCAACAGGTATGATGTATCCTTGTTACAACCGCGTCCAATATTGTGCCATGGTACATCATGATCAATATGTGTAGTATGGTGTCAGTGTGTCCGTTGGTTCATTACATACTGTCAGCATCACATGGTAATTATACACCACACACACGCACCGACACACACACAAACATCTAGGAAAATCCTTCATACATATTAATTGAATTAATAGTTGTGGGGCATTGCACCACATTGGCCGACAATGGTAGAAAAGATGGATTATATGCCTATTTGCATATATGGAAACGTTTTATGTCTAACTCTTTTGACGCCAATATTTAAAACGATACGTGTTTTGTTATGAACTGAGCTGCTTAACAAAGACGGAAATATGGAAAAGTCGAAAGATGACGGTCCGCAGCGACGAATAAAGTAGACCCTCCGAACAAATCGATGGTAAACTGTTAAAAAGGCCTTTGTTATACCATTGCCATGTTATACTGTGCCATTTAAGGCATCTATGTTATGATACTAATGTGGAGTACATGGTATCAGAAGATTTCTAGTAAGCGTAGACACTATAATGGAAGCTTTCCATACACACATATACGGATCATTCTATAGTGCGGAATACAGCGTAACACAAGGAAATAAATTGTGCTGTGTTATAGTCACATCTGTGCCCGTAATAGAGAAGTGAAAGATAAAATACATTTCAGACATACTTCAGCCCGGATTTGAACCACAGAACAAGAAGTTTGTGACTAACCACACTAGTAGTTCGGCTGTGAAGACGCTCTCTGCAGTAGATGGAGTATCTCACACCATAGGGTACTAAGAGGGCCAAAGTACCATAGGTAAAGTCCCGTAGACTGTAAGATAAAGTACCACCTATTACATGGAACATTTAGCCTGTGGTATGAGAGAGTCTCGTTATCATCAGATCTGTTCTCACTTATCGGCTCTGAGATAATATTTCACACGTGACCTTTTTGAACTTGATACGGTTCATTAGTCGGTACGTTGAGCCGGGGAATGCGGCGTGGTATTAGCTTATAGTAAGATCATCGTGGTACTACAGCGAACAGCTCCAACACCGAACAGATCGAACAGCCTACAGCAACAACAGCGAACAGTTTGACAATATAAGGTAACCAGGATAGACAGCTCCAATGCCGAACAGGTCATACAGCAGACAGACAGCCCCAAGCACAGATAGTCCCAAGAACAGACAGCAACAGCAGCCCGCAGCTGATTAGGGTCAATTTGCCACCTGAAAGTTAATCTCTTACAACTGGTTAGTTAAATTATATATAGTAAAATATAAAACACATCAAATCACGATAAAAATCATTAACAACGTGTAATCCTATTGGCTGATACTTGTCGCCATTTTGGTTCATGAGGTTAATCCTCTGACCTTGTTTTGCTCGTAGATGTTGACGTTACAGTTTGTTTGTATTACCCGGTAGTTGTTTGTTTAACAAACGTATCCTCGCATTCATAACACCTTCGGGATAATTCTTCGGAATTGATGGGAGCTGGTGACCTGTCAATCAGTCAGCTAGTGAGTAGATGAATCAGACAGACAGACAGGGAGGCAGGCGGTATGGATGGTCAAACAGTAGACAATATTCGTAGTCAGTCAGTAAAATTACGGTTGTGGGCGGATGTCAGTGCTCTTGGCGTCATGTCACTTGTATAGAAACACTGCCATAAGAAATCTGTTTGGGATATTTTACTCAGAAAGTTGCGCTTATAATTACATATCTTAGTAACTAGTACGGAGTGATAACACCTCTGCCACGGATTAAAAGGGGCAAACAAATCATATTGCACAATATTTTAGGATGTTACAAACTAGATATCACATCATATCACAAATCGAAGAAAAATGTCGGTCTATTTGCATTTATAATTTGTTAGAATTTACGACAAAATCCTGTTAATTAGCACGTGGTATCTAGGTTAGACATTACGTTAGAAGCAGCTACAAGTGTAGCACCATCGGTATCGGCCGGCAATAAGGTATTGGTATTTACTGAGCATGCGCTGTGAATATCGTCTATTGGTCATTTCGCAGCGAAACAACATCTCTTCTTGGACAATACATTTATATTTTGGCTTAGCATCTGCGCGTATTTGGGATGCGCAACTCAAAGAGACACCGACGCGTCAGGGAAGTTTTTCGAACGACAGGTTTCTTAAAAGTACGATGCTACCAACCTGTGGTATCAAAATCCAGAGTTGCCTGTATCTATTGGATGTTTCATCCATCAGTCAGAAGGGCGCCTCCGTGGTCTAGTTGGTAGCGCGTTGGACCACAGATCACTACCACCTGTGTTCGATCTTGGCGTGGGCATATCTGAAGGGTGTTTCATCTTTGACTTCGCTTCATTACATTTGGAGGTCGCTCGGCCCATTTAGCCTAACATATGCAAAAAGGTGGCCGTAAAACACCAATCTTCATCATCGTTATCGTCATCATCAGGAAGGCTTGATCATTTTATTCCATTAGGGAACAGCCCCTCGGCCATAAGTGCCAAATATGACCAAGTCTAAACACCGACTAACGCACTTACTCGAAGACGCCTCTGCGTCACATGACCTGATCTGTCTAACTTCTGGATGTACCACTTGACGTGTGTACAAACCAAGCACAAAGCGCTCGCTATCCAGAAGGCCTCTATTAATCAGAAAGGTAACATTCCGGGATCTCGGCAGTCTCCAGAACGTCTCAGGTCGGACAGTTTGCTGCTCCGAGTGTAATAACAACACGATGCGGGGGCTCGCGCGCGTGTGTGTGTCGGGCGATTATAAGATTCTTTCCCGTGTAAATGGCGTGTAAATGATGCGTTAATATCACGGAGGAGATAGGCGCGATGGCCCAGGTGATGTACGGTGCCTATCTTACCTATTTATCAGTTTGGCGTCTACTTAGCAACAGATACCTAACATCGACTACAGTGTGGATGATGTGATGATGGACCAAGAGGATAAATGGGAGTGAGCTGGCACAGAAGTAACGGGATATGGCTCAACTTTGGTGTAACGAGTTAAGAGTTGTTGTGATTGATCCGACATTGTGCCATGGTGCCCAAAACTTTTTTGCGAACACGCGCTCTACAGTGAGACTACGCATAAGGTTTCCTCCGATAAGCGGGCGGCCTCCGTGGTCTAGCGTTAGCGTGTTGGAACACAAATCACTGCCACCCGTGTTCGAATCTCGGTGTGGGCATATCTGAAGGTATGCGTACTTTAGATACTCGTTTCAAGTTAATGAAACATCTCTGCTAAAACACCACAGATTGTGTTTCCAGGTAGTATCTGCTACTACAATTTCATAAACACATTGGTTTAGAAACTGGTTTTCAAGCGCGCACCTTGTGTTTATTGTTCTATTTTATTTAAACTTAAACGTTGCGGCTTGAATCACTTATCTCGGGTGTAAAATTAATAATTCCCTTCTTAATATAATGTATAGTTTAAGATATTATTAGGAATATAAACTTTCGGCGAACTGGCAATTTCCAGCCTGTAGCATTATGCTGATGTTATCTGCTGGTAATTATGCATAATAAATGGGTAAATCGGCCCGCAGTTAGTGGATTCGAGTCTAGAAACCTAACTTTCTAGAACAACACTAATATTGAGCCACCAAGACAAAGCAGATTGTTAATGATCATCTTCTCAATGTGCGAGGACCCGGATATGTATAAATTTCATTTCTTCCATTGCGCGATGAACTGGCCCCGTCTTATATATGGTCGCAGGACGTCGTTGGTTATAATTGTTATTTGGCTCCACAGATCGATGTGTAATCCTTTCCCTGTTGCTCAATACTTGTTA
Source organism: Paralvinella palmiformis (assembly GCA_025642065.1). NCBI lineage: Eukaryota > Metazoa > Annelida > Polychaeta > Terebellida > Alvinellidae > Paralvinella > Paralvinella palmiformis. The sequence continues at coordinate 293,335 of JAODUP010000533.1, read as the reverse complement.
TCGAGATTTATCTAATACCAAAGGAAATGGACGATATATAAGTCTATAAACGAGCCACAATCTAGTAAACATTGTGCCTTCTGAACCAACCATTAACGTCTATTGTCGGCCTTATTATAAGTACTTTATTGTACTTTGGATGGAAACTGGACCTTGACAGTTGCAGAAATATTACAATAAAAAGTGGCTAATAGATGAAGATACCAAACTGCTTTATATTTTCCCTTATATTCATTCAAGTAATTGGTTCCATATTTTACCAAATCAATTATCTATTTTACCATGTTAGGCCTGACTGATGATAAATGTTGATGGTAATGAGAAATGATGATCATATTATGTCTTTTAATTAAACAAAATCTAGACAACTATATTAAGTTCAGTTTGATAGAACTAGAAAGGGTGAGAGAATGTTTGATGTTGGTGATGCGGTGGAAGTGAAAAACAGAAGAGCACAATCAAAAACAGACAAATTGATGTTAATGGACCTAGAAATTATGTTGTGAAAATAAGTTCTCACAGAAGATTAGTTCATGCAGATCACCTTGTTAAAGTTTTTGAGGAGGCAAGCATCTCTGATTCACAAGAACTGATAATTTCCCTCTCAGTTATTGATTCTAAAAACAGTTTGTTGACAACTGTAAATGACAGTTTATTGGATAATACTAAAATTAATGTAAATTCTGAACAAAACTCTCTATTTTTTGACCAGGATGTTGATAACGTCAATAATAGAAATGATACAAGTAAACCTGATAGAATTCTTGTGAAGAAGAAAACTTCTATTTCTCCTACGGTTTTGAGAAGATAAAATAGGGAAAGAAAACCAGTAAAGAGATTAATTAGCGAGTAAAATTTGGTTTAAAGATTAAATTTATACAACTATTTGTATATTTGTTACCGAGTTATACAAAATGACAGAATAATAATCATCTTGTTATAAAAAGGGAAGCAGTGTAATATATTATCATAAGAAACACAATATAAATACTTTGAATTATTATTTTGTCTGTATGACCTGGTTCTAGTGGCCTAATAAAGGCACTTCCGGCTAAAGCTGTGGAAAGTCAACGTCTCGTGTTCTGTCATTTGTTTGTTTGGACCTGGAGAATTTGAATCTATAATACATTTCAGTCTGCGTGCACTTCTGCCAATGAAGCATATTACACCCAGACCTGAATCTAAGATTATATGGGGTAGATATTGCCGTTTTAAAGGAAACTAAATTCCTCAGGGTAATATTTGGCAGCAAGCAGCTGTCCTTCCTTCCAAATATTAGGTATTTGAAGGCTACATGTAACAAATCATTAAACTTATTGAAAGTCGCTTGATGATTAGATATAAACTTGATTACGGGTGGATTGTTTGGGGATCGGCTCGTAAATCATACATCAAAACACTTGACCCCTTTCGTCACCAAGCATTGAGAATAGCCACAGGGGCATTCAAGAACTCCCCCGTCGAGAGTCTGTACGTTGAAATTAATGAGGAATCTCTTTACAGACGGAGAGAATCCTACATTTGATATGGCGTTCAACCTAAAACTCCAAGATTACTTCTTACTCAGACCGAAGACTATCCCAACTTTTCGAATTAGAATTCGGTTTTTGGGAGAAGAGAGAAGAACAATTTTGTATGGTCTGAGAGCGGGGAAGAAATCCGATGTTTGTCCATCGGAATTTCAGAGCCGTTTTCACATCACACAAAATAAATATGATGACCATCAGTTCATCTATACTGATGGTTCAAAAGAAGCGATAGAGTAGGATGCGCTGTCGTTTGTGGTAGGGAGTGCGTGATAGAACGTCTGCCTGACGTGGCCTACATATAAACAACAGAACTTCGAACCATATATCTTGCACTCAGTCATGCTATAGGCTCTACTGGGGTAAATTTATTATATTCGTGGATTATTTGTCCTGCCTACAGGCTTTATCAAATTTAGACATCGAAAATCCACTTGTCCTCAGTATTTTAGAACTACATTCCACCTTTAAAATTCTACAAAAGGATGTACTATTCTGCTGGGTACCTATCACAAAGCAATATGTAAGAAAGCAGTGATCAGATTTCTGGTCACTGCAATCTGCAGATAAATTGCACACAGTGCAGCCTACATTAGGATGTTCGGTCTCGTCCTGTCTGGAAAGGCGTCGTGAGGAAATTGTGCGCTGCCGCTTACGGATTGGGCACTCTTTCCTCAACCATAGATACCTCTTGGCTGGAGAAGATTTACCAGAATTTATCTCTTGCCAAGAACGCCTGACAGTCGATCTCATCCTCCACACAGAGAACAATTTACATCTTTACATCTTAGCTTATACCAGAGAGCTTAAATATAGAGAGGCGTTACTCTTGCCGCGCCATGTTGAATTTTGAACCAGTGGTGCCTCCAGCGACCGGAGGTATTTCTCAGATAAACACAAGCTATCTAGTTGTCCACATGTGATCGTGTACATAGGTGCGATGGTTGAAATGAATTGCCAATACTAGTACTATATGTTACATGATCACATACTCTTTTATTAATAAACACTTTAATTGTGCACACATGATATTGAAGGAAACGAAGCTCTGAAACTGTAAATAAATAATTAAGTGATTTCACAGCCCAGTCACTTAATTAATTCATAGCCTACAATTTGCGATCACTTGACAGCTGATCAGAAAATAATTGAACGTGGTTTAGGTTATTTCACAGTTATATATAATGATATATACAGCTAATATAACGCAACCATAACACAATTCACCATATATTCATCATGTCCGTTTATCATATATTAACTAAATGAATTATAAGTTCATTTAAAGTCTACACCCTTGCAATATAGGCCTGCCCAGCTGAAAACAAAGAATATACATGGAATATTAACCAATGTTTATGTTTGCGTTAACATGTTAGAGATAGAGAAATTAGTACTTTCATGCAATAAGCGACATCAAATCTCTTGTGCCACAGGTTCATCTATAGTTACAATCAGCCATTTGTTATCAAATGGACAGAATAACCCAAATTACTCTTAGCTCTAAACAACCACTACTACAAAAATATGACATCTAGTCCAGATCAGTAAACTGTTTAAAGTTAGACAGAATGTACCCAGAGATGTAATAGACACATGCATTGACTACTGTAACAGATAACACCAATAAATCTGTAACCAATAGATTGGCCTGTTTACATTGTATCTCATCATCATAGAACTTCAAGGACTGAAACAGAACAATACCTTGTAAAATAATGACTTGAACCAAGTGCATACGCAATTGTGTAAACACATGTTTTCCTTTTTTCAAGTTGGTTTTAAGTTATCAAGTTTTAAGTTATGAAGAGAAGTATACCAATTAAAGTACATGACCTGAACATTCAAGTACTAATTCAGGTGCTGGTAATCCTTTTTTTGTATTAAGATATGAAATGGGCTGACAAAATTTCATGGGTTTGATGCCTTATTTAATTAATTTTATAATACCACTTTTCACCATTAATATTTATAAATATTAATTACCATCACCACTGGCCCTGTCTCCTGTATAGTTCTTCTATCTGTTAATACCTTCCTCTTTGATTTCAATGGATGCATGCGGTGGATTTGGGACATCAGAAATAGTTGGAATAGCATTCTAGATAGGTTGTCCAGTTCATGAATTCCGTTTCAGTGAAATGCATATCATACATTCTACAATTAGTATTCAAGTAATTTCAATCTTTCCTCATCATATATCTGAACGACAACAATTAATAACCCATCTTTTACTTCTGTCAATAGAAAAAATAACAAAATGAATGTTTCTACCACAAGTTGAGGTATTTAATACCAATTGATACCAATTGCTTACGTTTAAATGTTAAACTGGATGCAGGTGATCATGTAAATACTCAGCTACTTATAATTATTGTAATTAGGGAAAAATTATCTGATTATAGTAATGTAATTTTAGAAGTCCAATTATATTATTAACAATAATAAAGTAAAATATACCTCCCGCCCATAACATCTTCAGTGGCTCCAGTACATGTAACTGTAAGCTTATGTATATCTTACATACCTCATTTTGTGATTAATAGGTTGATATTGTTCAATAAAATTTAATCAGATTTTGTCTAAAAAACAAATATAGATCTAGATAGATCCTGCTTGGGCCTACTGCTTGGGTCATGTCAAGTAGGGGCGTGTCTACTTCAAATTGTTATGCTTATTTTTTAAATATCCTTTATTTAAAAAAAGCCAGATCATATCAAATTTTTACACTAGCTTTCATTTCCTTTCGGGGATGTCTTTATTTGTGCATACTTTTTCTGTTACTGCAGCCGAAAGCGGCGCAGAATGAACCAGTGCCATTAGGCGCCATGTTAACGAAGGGAGGTGGCGCTCCATGAATTCAAAATGGTGTCCCATGTTAAAACGCGAAGTAACACGTCTTGTTATAAATAGTCTTTGCTTATACATAACCTTTATCGACGATAGTAATCCGGCTTATTAACCTCTTGTAAAGAATCTCTAATACTGTTTTATTTCGAAACGTTCTAGGACACTGAATGGCCTAAATTGTGCCGATGTGTCGTTAAGCAACATTCATGCATACGTATGTGTGTGCGCGCGCTTCCGAGAGAGAAGATATGAGAGAGAGAGAGAGAGAGAGAGAGAATAGGCTTACATTGTTTTATCAAAAACCAAATACCATTTTTAAATATTTAAAACTATTCTTGACACGCATCCAATTGGTCACGTGACGACGTACCTGCTCTACAATTGGCTGGTTCCGTAGCCAGTTCGTCCGATGAGTCAGGACAATTGTTTACTCCATCACAGACAAGTTGCTTACTGATACACAAATGGTTACTACAGTGAAACTCTTCTCCACAACTCTTGAACTCCGAGTAATCTGAAATTAGAAAAGTGATGAAGCGTATTTTATGAAGATTTCTTGTCCCCGTCTCCACCACTCCGCCAACTACCTATTGATAGTGGCGTCCTCTATGTGTAATGTACGGCCAGTTCCATTGTTTGACATTCGATTGGTGATGTCAGAGACAAGTCACGAGTGGCGTTAGATAACATTAAACAGTAAAACAGTTTCATCTTTGATTTGCAGGAGATCTAATTTAAATATATCTATGGTTACTTCTGAAACTAAATAACGCGTAATAATGTGTCCAGGAATGTGATATTTAAGATAATCAAGTGACAATACTAGTGTGACATCCTTTCCTAAAAGGAACAAGAGTTTATAAAGAAATTCCACAAGGTCACGAAATTGAGAATCTAACAGAAACCCTGCCTCCATCATTAGTGTTGATGTCATAGTTGTCATCACCCCAGTATCATTGATGTTGTCATCCCGAAGGATGACAAATCTCCAACATTTTGTATATCTTTATAAAGATATCTGCGTTTTTCATTATTTATATCACTCAATTTAATTAAAAGATGCCGAAAATCATAATATAGGACTCGAGCAATTTATAGGACAACAGATACACTGTAATTCCTAATGATGGAAACAAATAGATAACATGTATATTAGGAAAAATGATTACAGGCAAATACATATTATTATTATTATTATTGTTATTACTGTTATTATTGTTGTTAGTAGTAATATTAGTATTAGTAATAAAAGGAATTAGTATTAATGTGGGGCATAACAACACTGAGCCACCCTTAAAATATTGTTGACAACACAAATTACTCTGTCACCCAGATATTTTAAAAATCAATCACATCAACATCATTCATTTACATTAAAATTAGAAGTAACTGACGTCAGGTGGTAGATAGTAAAACCAACATCCGGGTTATCATAGCTCAGTAGTTGAGTGGTAAACTTGACAATAGTAGATTCTTGGTCTGAATACATGAACTGACTACTGATCTCTTATATCTTTATTGTTCTCACTCAACCAACGCACATCTCTCTCTCTCTCTCTCTCTCTCTCTCTATATATATATATATATAGTGGTAGATAATACGTCGAATTAAGTGCCCACAATAGGCAGTTAAAACACTATGCTCCCTAGGCAAGCTGATTACTGTACATGTCCATTATATGGGGAGAGGGGGCATAACGAGAAAGTTTTTTTGTGTTGATAAGTCCTTTGTATTAAGATCTCGTTAATACTAAGATGTCCTTAGTACAAAATTTTCGAGCGCGTGTGTGTGTATATATGTACCTGTCACAATATGTGTACCTATCACATTATGCCACCTGGTCATCATATTTCTAATTTTACTGTCAGATTACATCTAGTTGTCACAATATGTTCACTTGTCACTAAAATATGATCGCTCGCAATATTTCCCTTTGCCTGTCACAATATCTATAATTATCAAAATATGTACTACCTGTCCAAGTTCATTACCCACCCACTTCCTACAAAGAATTATGTTTATTTATTTTCTATTTTCATCTTACGTCTGCCGAATATCCATTATTTTACCGGTATTTATAAAATCACTGTTATTCACCGAGATGCCGACTTGTAAAAACATCAAACAGACTTCCTATTTCCTGTCTTAATGTCAAACGCTATGTCTGTTTGGAGCTTAAAAATTCTAATTTCCTGTGAATTTAGAAATAGCAATTATTATCTTATATTCTTAAAGACCTCTACACGTATACGGTGATGGTTGTCTTTGGTAACATTAGACAACTCCGTATAGTTATCTATCGATATTAATAGAGGAGTGAGTTGTTTGCGAATTCGGCGGGCGGGCGGGGGGGGGGGTGAGTAATATGAAAGAAATGTTGTGTGGCTTTGTGAAACATAATCAAATAGTTGCTACAGCAACTGGGAGGGTGCATCATATGACAGGTAAAAATGATGATATGCGCGCGTGTGTGTGTGTGTGTGTGAAAACAGTGTGTTAAAAGGCACTGACACAAAGTAACGATGACGAGTAATGTTTCACGGCCACTTTTGTGCACACGGTAGGCTAAATGGGTCGAACGACCTCTAAAGGTAATGAAGCCAAGTCAAAGATGAAACACCCTTCAGTTGTGCCCACGCCGAGATTCGAACACGGGTGGTAGTGTTCTGTGGTCCAACACGCTACCGCTAGACAACGGAGGCGCCCCCACGAAGTAATGAATCATTAATATTCGTATGGTTGGTTCAGCAGGGCACACACATTTCAACGTGTTATCCTCGATGAGCTTATCTTTTGTAGCAATTCCGTAGAAATTTATTTCGTCAAATATACCATTTACAAAAATGTATGATGGGATATCGTTTAATAAGGTATATCCTATAGGCAAGAATAAATTAACACCCCCAAAACAGATAAAACACCAATTAACGGAACATTTCTTTAACAATCGGTTAATTGGTTATTAACAATGATCGCAAGTAGGTATACACAAATTTGAGATACTTCAGACTAAAGTAGGATACTCCTCTAGCACACCCGGTTATGGACTGAATTTCAAAGATCCAGGTTATGGGATCAAACCCTAGTGTTACCCGTGACCGTGGGATGTTCCATCTGATCTCCTCGGTTAATTAGGGAGTATTCCAACGGTAATATATCCTAGGTTAGATTAGCGCCGAGGCTAAAGAAAACACTCTCACTCACTCGCTCACTCACTCTCTCAACAACAAAAAATGCAGTAGGACCTGTCTTGACAGACTGCCCTCGGAACACGCGAAGTGATTGTTAAACACGTTGAGGTCGGTTAAAGGTTAAATATGTCTGACGTGTTGGTGTCGATATGAGCGAAGTCTCGTGAAGTCTCCGTTACTTAAATGGCCACGACTTTAGCAAAACAGACCTATTTCATTGCTGGAAACTCGAAAATGGAACTAAAACATATGAAATGTCGCGGCATATAGCGGTCATTGGAGTTATTGTGATTGAGATAATGTGATTGCTCCGACACTCCAATATTTCGACAGCCCAGTATTCCGACATCCCGATATTCTGACATTCCAATATTCCGACAGCCCGATATTCTGACATTCCAATATTCCGACAGCTGGATATTCCATTAGATCTGTATTATTATTTCATTGTTTCATTTCCAACAGCCCATATTAGGGAGGGAAAAGGGCACGTGTCAGCATTATCCCGACATCGGATACTGGTTACGTCGGCCATCGTACCATCGGATGTCTTCCACATTCTCATCTTCTCATATTTTCGTTTATCCATAACTTGTATAACTGACGTAGAACTTGTATAGCATACAGCTGGAATGATTATGTGTGTCCCTTCGTTGACAAACATTTGTTGGTTAAACGCACCAATCATTTGTAATTACGTTAACCTTGTTGGTCTGTTGTGTAAATGTGGCCAGAGAATAAGGACATACACAGAATATTTAAGTCCAGTCCATTCTGGATAATATCGTTGAACTCTAGGATAAAAATCACAAATATGTCACTTTAATTGGACCACACGTTGCCAGACAGAACAGGTCTGGATTAGGTGGATGAGTGAGTGAGTGAGTGGTTTCTGTTCAGCCTCGGACGTATAACCCAGAGGCTGCTTCCTGGGGAAACGGGATGAGCAAATGAAGCAATCCACAGTTACAGATAACGCTCGGATTTAAACCACAAATTGGAATCCGGAGTCCAGGACGCTACCAACTGTGCTATCGGGTGGACCACAATTTTTTGATCGTGCAACATCTCGTTGTAGAAGCGGGAAAATCGATACGGGGTCGTTCTAGAAGAGCTAGCATCTTAAGTCGAATGGTCGTGCGTGTGGACAGGTTTTATTATGGGTAAGAACGGCCTACCGTAGAAGTCGTAACCCGATCTTCGCTCAACCAATCAACGCGTAAGGTTAGACGGCAAGAGATAAAAACGTGCGATAATTTTAGCGGGGACGATGTTTTATCAACCATTAGTCCAACACTGAGCGACCAGCAATATTTACTTATCGGGCGTTTGTTGATAACAATATTTGGCTGACGTTGAACAAACTCTCCATTAATTAGTCCCACACAAAAAACGGTTATTTTTAAATAGGTCGGTTTTACGATTTACCGACATTATCATCTTTCGCCGCCTGGCGGCTTCCACGCATTGGGGGCGAATGAACATTGGCTAATTTGAATTTAAGAAAATATTAGACGGCGTGTAATTTCTGGAGAAATGTCGGCTATCTAGAAATTATTCCAGGAAAGCTGACGTAATAAATACCAGTTGTCTGTCTGGTCAGAGGTTTTTTTCTGTTTGTTTGTTCTAGTTGTTATTGTAATCGCGATAAGTTACAATCTATAAGTGGTATCAAGTTGTGTATCAAAAATGTTTTCCGGTTTTTGATGAGTTTGCGTGTGTGTGCATGTGTGTGTGTGTGTGGTGTGTGTGTGTGTGTGGGTGGGTATTCAGGCTGTATGAAAGACTGGGCTCTCTAGGAAACATTAGGCTAGAATATCAGAACATTAGGATGTAACAAACACTGGGCTGTTGGAACAGTAGAATGTAGGAAATATTGGGACATAGGGCTATCAGAACAATATGCTATCGGAACATTGGACTACCAAAACACTGGGCTGTCCAAAGATTTGGATGGTGGAATGTTATGCTGTGGGAACATAGTAATACTATCCATAGTAATATTGTCCAATTACATAACAATGACTTCATACTAAAAAATTATATAAGTTTGTGATCGACTTTTTATGGATGAATCAACAGGGGACCAAATACATAAAGACAGGTATCTACTATGACAAAGGTAACGTCTCATAAGTGTGTGTGTGTGTGTGTGTGTATGACAGAGAGAGAGAGAGAGTCACCCGATATGATAATTTGGTGAAACGCAGCGATCTGATTGGCCTTTACCGTCATCCAATAACGTATCTGATAACAACCACGTGATAGGCTGTCCTATTCTCTTTGGCCAGATTACAAACACATTTGTAAGGACATACTTCTCTCCCAAAAAACACTCAATAACATGGCCGTTTGTTTAACTAACATCGCACATAAACAATAACAGAGAGTCCATTATTTAGTTAGCAATTGTTTATTGGCCAAAACATTTAACTCCAAGAAACTCTAGATCCTGACAGACATCCTGAATGAGATTATTTTACGGACGTAAAAACCATTGGCTCAATAAATAGAGAGCTCTAAACCTAATCAACGATCACGGGTCTGATACCGATAACTAGATGCAGAAAACTGGCGTTAAATAACTAGCCCGTGCGCTCTCCCTCTCTCTCGTGTTGGATCACAGATCACTCCCACCCGTGTTCCAAGTTCGATGTGGGCATATCTGAGGGTTGTTTCATCGTTGACTTCGCTTCATTACCTTTGGAAGTTACTCGACTCATTTAGCCTACCATGTGCACAAAAGTAAAACATCAATCATCGTCATCATCATCATCATCTCTCTCTCTCCCTCTCTCTCTCTCTCTCTCTCTCTCTCTCTATATATATATATATATATATATATATATATATTATCAAGTGCTATAGTTGCCAATATGAAATACTACAAAATTTGAACGTTATATATTTGTTGTAATTCACATTATATTTATACAGGATTACGCGTGTTATATATATATATATATATATATATATATATATATATAATATGATTTTGCTGTTTATTGAGTGGTTGTTAATAACTCCTCCCCCATCACTCACCGGGAAACAGTACGGAAAGATGGAGCTGAAATACTCCGAAGGTGGTCACTGTCAGAGTGTATTACTATATATATATATATATATATATATATATATGTGTTGTATGTGTGTGTGTGTGTGTGTGTGTGTGTGTGTGTGTGTGTGTGTGTGTGTGTGTGTTGGAGGGGGGAAGTTCGGCTGTTTTGCTTCTAAAATATATCTATGCTTTCTGAATCAAACGTTTTTCTCTTGATTCTCGAATAAAAGCTAGATATAGTACTACTGTTAGTAGTAGTAGTAGTGATGGTGGTGATGTTTACAATACCATTGTCAAAAGTGGTTGGAGTAATTCATCAAAATGAAGTAAAATTTTAATTGAAATCATATAAACATATAAAGCTACGCAGGAAACACAGGTAAGTAGGTATATGTCTGAAAGATACCGCTCCTGTCATACACCGATAATTAAATATCTCATCAAAGCCGTTTTTACCGGGATCAGCTGACTGGCTCCATATATCATTAACCATATAGTATTACACGATCAGATGTTTTGCCTTCGGCTATCAAGGTTATCATCTGCCGTCAATTTAGAAGCCACATGCTGCACACTGTACATTTGTCAGTATTCGTAGGACTCACTCTCCGATCATAATCTGCTATTATATACATCGGGAATGTCAACTACCGGGGCAGGTAAATACATCATGTAGATTGTTTGAAATTTATGATTGATTTCTCGTCAAGCAATGTAAATTACAGACAGTGAAATAGGGTCGAGTGCACGGGACGGGGATGTGGTGGCTGTGTGGACTGAGGTATGCGGAGGTTAAGTGGACTGAGGTATGTCGATGTTGTTGTATGGACTGAGGTAGGTGGGGGTTGTATGGGTTGAGGTATGTCGAGGCTGAGTGTACAGGCGTATGCAGAAGCTGTGCGGAATGAGGTACTGGGAGATTGTGTGAACCGAGGTTTGTGGATGTTGAGGTATGTGAAAGTTGAGCGAACTCCAGTCTGCTTCTAAAATATCACATGAGCCAAATAAAAACAGATATTAATAAAATTAGTTAAAACCGATCATTTGCTGATGAACTTTGTATTGTACCTGGACTATGAGTTTTCCCAAGCCCTTTACTAGGTGCGCCACTGAGCTCGGTTATTTTCGGAGATATTGGCGCAATAGAAGTTAATTATTATTAGTATTATTATTATTATTAAACATCTAACAGTCATAAAGTAGGAGAGAGTGAATGAACATAAATATATTCATAAATATAGTTATTAAAACTGTTCATAAAACTATGCAGTTCAAAATAAAATGTTCGGCGTTTTTTCGAATTTTTGAGATCATAATATAAACAACACTGAGAAGATTTAGATCAAATCTTATGATTTGGTGCCCTGTCTGTATACTCTAAGATCACAAACGACTCCTCGGGGGTAGTATGTTGTATTTAGCTGTTAGTTATAGACACATATTTTCTAGTAATCAGTGCCACTTTATGGCTTAATCAACATTACTAATAACTAATAATATCCTCGAAAAGAATCGAGCCCAGTGGCGTAGCTAATACCGCGGTTGGACAAACTCATAGTCCGGGTACGATGCAAATTTCATCAGCAAATGATTGGAAGGAAAGGAGCCGAGATAAGATATTGGTGGATTCGATCCTAGAATTTCCCCAAATTATTCTGATTCGCCACTGACTACAGCTGAGGCTCAACTCGTGTAACGGGAACTCCAACACCTGTAGGTGTTTATGTATTACACAAACAGACTAGCTTCTTACGGGATGTTAGGGATCATCATATGGGAAGAGGTGGTACAGAGCTTAGGATGACACAAGATGTGGGATCAGAGATGTGTGATGATATAGATTACGGGATAATTTAGGTTGTGGGATTATTTATAGGTGTGTTATAATAAAGGTGGTGGTATTATAATGCTGTGCAGTAATAGGGACTGTCGGCTCATAGAATGCAGGGGAGCAGCCATACAGGGGGTGGGATCATATAGGGTTTGGGATTATACGGGGTATGTGATCAGAGGTGTGTGGTAATACAGGTTGTGGGTTCATAGAAAGTGAGGGATCATAAAGAATGAGGGACCACATGTACTTTTGGAATAATTCAGTGTGTGGCACTGAATCTAAAAAACAATGTTTAAGCATTTATTGAAAAGTTTATTATGATGGGATAATATTTCACAATATTACATTCCCTTAGATGGGGAATAAGTCTAAAAAACACATGAACATATATAAATAAAACAATGAGTTTCTATAGATTCAGTAGCACACTAAATACTATACGTAAACATTCATTGAGGAATTGGTATGGTTAGGGGGGCAGGGGGGCGGTATCATACTACGACAGAAACACGAGGGGCAATTCATTTATTGAAGGCCAAATGCTGATCCCACCAGGTCATAAAATCAGGCCGCCATACTCTCTTCCAGCGTAATGAAGACGCAGTGTTGTTTGACTCAAACGTCGTCCCACACCGAGCAGTACATACCGAAGGGACACCTTGGAAGGCATACTCCAGAAATTTGGTCAATATCCGATTGTAATCAAATAAGACGACACAGCGATTCCGACTTGTATGAATATTTATGTGGCCCAATCACAGGAACGTCTGATAATGCGACTAGACAAAGGACGGCAACAACACCCCCACCCTCATATCTTAATCACAGCAATTTTTTCTAAACACTACCCGGGCTCCTCCCGTGGTCTAACTGGTAGCGCGTTGGATCACATATCACTACCACCCGAGTTTGAATCTCGGCGTTGGCATATCTGAAGGGTGTTTCATCTTTGACATCGCTTCAATACCTTTGGACGTCGCTCATCCCATTCAGCCTACCATGTGCACAAAACTGGCCGTAAGACATCAATCATCATCTAAACACTATCCCATTTTACAAAGTAGACTCAAACATACTGGGAGGATGTGTTCCAAGAATGTTTCAAATTATGGTCATAAAATAGTACTCACCATTCAGCATTTTCACTTAATACACCTCAATACGTAAATACAGACTGCGTTCCTTTTTTGTGCGTGTGTGTGTGTGTGGGGGGGTATTATATCAATTACTGGTTTCCGTTGCCACATGATGCGGGTGGTCAGAGTATTTTGTGCATAAACATCGCCAGCATTAAAATAAAAATTCTTCAGATTACATTTCTGCCTATCACTCAATCCGATGTCAGGATCACGTAATTTTATACAAGACGTAGCTATGTTAATGTGAAAACTGGACGTCTTCAAAACAGTATTTCATCTTTCTCTCCCTTCATTGTGTAAATACTCACCCAGTTTGTTCCTCCCTATTCACAGCTTCTGATGTTATTTTATTACGATTGATAGGTTTTCCCACAAAAATCTTCCTAGATGTAGATGTCGTCAAGCAATATTTCAGATAATCAGTGGTAATTAATATTTTCTTGAATAATTGGCTAAAATATGGCTTCAATATCCAAATAACATTTGAGGCTTAACTGCCTCATTTATCTGAGAATCAAATATTTGCCTTTAGAGAGATCAGATATCGTTTCTGGATATGACTCACTCGGGTGTTTCAACAAAATGTTAGACCTACTATATCTGACACAGTGATACCCGTATAAAGAGGGTCTTAGTCTGGGGGTCATTCAAATAAGGGACAAAATTAACATTGGAAGAGATGTAAAGCAGCTAAGGATGGCTGGAAGCCATATCAGCTTAAAGGCAACTTTACCTCAACTAAATATATATCCTATATTATAGCACCCCCTTCGGTTTAATATATATATATATATATATATATATATATATATATATATTCAGCAATGAAATGCTATCTGAGACAGTCGTTTTTTTAAGCCTTTTTCTGGGTAGGGGATTTATTTGATTGATGCTTTACGGCCACCTTTGTGCACATGGTAGGCTAAATGTGTCGAGCAACCTCCAAAGGTAATGAAACGAAGCTAAAGATGAAACATCCTTCAGATATGCCCACGCCGAGATTCGAACTCGGGTGGTAGTGATCTGTGATCCAACGCGCTACCAGTTAGACCACGGAGGCGCCCCTTCTTCTGGGGGCCTATATCTCTAAAACTCGAGGTGTAGACAAACGTTTCTAGTTTCGTTTCCTAAATACATTATACAGCTGGCCTCAATCTCAATTCTTGAGAAAAATCTGTGCAACAGGAGAGATATCGGTAAAGAAGCAGCTGGTTAGCCGTTCCTTTTAGTGGCGTTTGCACCTCCAGCCGGCTATCGGCGCAGCAGCACATAACACACCAAAGACAATGTCTTTATGCACACCGAAAGATACATCCAAGTGCAGGCACCACTCCCCACCCCCCACCCCCATCCATCAATAATTCAAGCCAGCATGCCGCACCTCCATTTCCCGTCAACACCTTCTCTCGGTGTACGTGTCACCAACACAAAGACACCAACAACAGAATGTCCGACAGATTCTCCACTCACTGAGAGAAATTAGCTGACAAAAAACAAAATGGAAATATTCGCATCAGATTTCGAAGCATCGTGGTGAGGCATTCAGTTCTGCCGTCGGGAAGCCAGATGTTTGGGTGTTTTTGTTGGGAGCCGAGAAGGTTTGAAGATGCTGCGTGATATTAGCCGAGTAGATAATGCCATAAAACAACAACAGCAAAACACACTCAAAACATTTTAATTGCTGAAGGTGAGTTGGCAAAAGGCAACGTATCTGCAATAAATGTCGTGTATAAAGACGGCCTCCTTGGACTGTCACCAGACCACAAAGTCTGTGGTTTTACCGCAAACAGCCACCATCTTCTCCAGACGCACAATCTCCGTGACGCACGCCACGCACGCACGCACACACACACACACACATACACAGAGAGAGAGAGAGAGAATGAGAGAGAGAGAGAGAGAGAGAGAGACAGACAGACAGACAGACAGAGTGAGAGAGAGAGAGAGAGAGAGAGAGAGGAGATGATGATTTAACCAATTGTAAAAATAAAAAACCCGATAGAGACCCCAGACCGATTTTGTTCTATAAGGATGGCAATCTGCGTTCTCGTTGCGAGCGTCTGCTGGTCTTAGATGAGTCAGGACATGATCTGATTACCTGGGACTGTCTCCCGCGAGAGGAGGATGACACGGACAAGGACACGCCAATATTTGTCCTCGGCTAAACTCATCTCTGGCATGCTGCTGGCTCCTGGATGTTGTGTCCGCGGATTACTGGACCGAGGGCTCGCGAGTCCTTCCAAGTTTGATTCCAAGACAAGTTTGGGATATCAGCAGCAGCAGAAACAACACAGTGACGCTGTGACATCTGTTTACGCCCCCCCCCCCACTCCACCCCCACCCCGCGTCTATTCGGAGATGGTTGACTTAAGCATAATATTCCAAAACAGAAAACTTGAAAGTCGATAAAGAGACATTATAGCTTAAAGTCAGTGATATCTTCTAAAATAGAAAACAGGTGACTAAAGGTCAAACATCTTAAACTAGAGAATGTGGTAAACCCTATCTCGAGAAGAGACGGTACACGGGAGCAGGTGTTATTGCACCTAAACACGCGTCATGTTAACCCAAGTTCTGGGTTCGAAACCGTAGACGACTGGTGAATAAGAGCGAGTGAGTAATTAAGTGGTTTGTTTAGTTTCGGCAGTGATCACATCTGGGAAAGGTGGCTAAAGACCAGCCAGTGTATGTATTGGATTCGAACCCGCAACTTGAAATGTTATTGGTCTTTTTAAATCGTTTAATCCGTTATGATAGATGAATGTCGGGGAAAGATTTATTGTAGCTCTAGGTGTCGTGTTCTAATGTAAGTACATATGCGCTGGCATGGACACACGCACGAACGAACACTGACAGGGTCACGTGTTAGCACACCATAAGAGAGTATCTTTTCCCATCAGAAGACACAATGAGTCATGTTAAATATCTCTAGCTCCATTTCCATGTCTCCACATATCTTTCTCCACATCTCTCCGTCTCCACATGTCTCCACCTCACTCTGTTTCTACATCTCTGTAACTCCACATCTTTCACTCTCCACATTCTCTCTATATATATATATATATATATATATATATATGTATATATATATATATATATATATATATATATATATGCCTCCACCTCTATCTACATATATTTCTGTCTCATCATCTCTCAATATCCACATATCTTTCGCTACATCTCCATTTCAATGTCTATCCAACTCAACATCTTTCAAGCAAAACAATCCATTAATTTGCTTCACCCAAAGTGACACAGTCGCTTTTAATCCGAGCTACACACACACACGCACGCAAGCACACACGCACACACACACACACACACACACACACAGAAGTATTCCTGGATGAAGACCATTCAAAGTCATAAGGTCTCTGGTTGAAATATATGTGTCACTCAAACGTGATGTCAAAGTAAAGTTTCTCCATTATAGATGATATATTGTCTGGATATGGTCTCATCAATCAGCATCACTCATTCTATTCCCTATACATATATAATATATATATATATATATATATATATATATATATATATATATATTAACAATAAAGCCAATACGTGTAGTGAATTCGGTATACCAATTTTAGTAATATATTGAGAAAAATTGTTTGTTTATAGCAGGTAGCCATAGTAACAGGTTTTAACCCCCCCTCTCTCTCTCTCGTATGTGTGTGTGCATCTTCCTTTGAAACGTTTATGACAATAATACCTTAAATACCACTCTACATACAATACAAACAATATACATTAGGAGATAAGGTATGGTGAACATCAATTCGGTAGTCTGAATTAAATTGATAGCTTTCCAGAGTGCCGACGATGAATATATACCTACAGAATGATAGACATATCATCCCGACACACGACAATACTGAAAGCAATAAGCTGAAATTTCAGCGAGTACAATGTTTTTGCCGCCATCCAGACAACACACACACACAAGTGGCAGGTGTACCACTCAGTCACCAGGTAATAAGTCACTTACACGAGGGACGCCAACGTGACACGAGTCAGCCAGCTTAAAACTGGGCACGCATTGTTCCCGGGGATGAGTTCCGTTGCCATGGCAACCTCGCACGCCGGATACCCCGGGGTCAGGGCAATAGACTAATGGGAAACGATGCCGGGGAACAGACTAACCATAAGCAGCTTGGTCTGAGAAATTGACTGAGTTATGAAGGAGTTAATTAAAAAAAAGGGGGAAAGCCAGAAGTGAGTCCAGTAATAAATGGCCAGAAGGAGAATGCAAACAGTGATAATATATGACTGTGATGAGCAATTGATGGGTTGAAACCAATCTGGAGGAAGCTGAACAATAAGTGGGGGTACATTGTTTATCGATGAAACACCATCCACACGAGACTCGTTGTGCACAAATAAAACAAAATGAATCAATACGTCCCAAACTGAACGAAGTGGGCTAGATAACTGAGCCTTAGAACTCTTTCAGCGGAAGTATTTTCGCATACGAATCATTGGCTACTGCAGAGAAAACATCATGTCTGAAGATACAAACTGTCCCTCTCCAGACTGTGATGGTCATCGAGCTGTCATCTTTTTTGATCGGTTATTTATTTTCTCTGTTTAAATTCTTGTCTGTGGAATGTTTAATCTAATCAAGTTTGATGAGTATCCCAGAAGAGATCAAAACCAAAACTAGTGACTCGCTCACTTACATACTCGGGTAATTTGTATGATAATTAACTGTGAGTGAGGAGTGAGTGAGTGAGTGACTACTCACTGACTCACTCAGGTAATTTTTATGAGAATTAACATTGAATGAGTCAGTCAGTCAGTCAGTCATGATGCCAATAAGCCATCATTGAGCCTTTGATCTGATACTTAAAACGTCTGAAGAAGCCTAAGTTTACTTAATTTATAGAGGCTCCTAAATAATTTATTATTACTAAGTAAGGTGATAGATGTGTGTTTTAGGGTACATAGTAAGAGGCAACAGGCACAGAGCATCAACATATCTAAACATCCTTCGAAACCTACCTCCATAAATCTAAATACAACTATACATACATTAATCTAAAAATAAAATGTTCCATACCTCCACATATTGATAGATGTGTGCGTATACCTAAGCATGTGTCTGGTCTACTCATCAGCCTGTGGGAACCAGCTAATTCGCTTTTCGTACGCGACAAATATGTCACGCCCACAGGAAAGCGGCTACATGCAGGCTACGTACAAAAAGCGGAAGCACGTAAAAACATACCATTTGATACCACAGCTCGCAACAAACACGTGCGTGTGGTTCAATGGTGACTTGCTACATACATATCATAAACTATTTTGACACCACAGTTTACATTCAACAGTAATTTTCTGTGGTCCAAAAGAAACCTGTATATAAAGCATTTCGACACCTCAGATGCTGACCTCAGCTTTATTCTGGGTTCGAATGTGTGTGTGTGTGTGTGTGGGTGTCTCCACAGAGTAAAATACGACGATAGTGATTCTGTAAAAAGCAATTATACCCAGCTAATCACTAGAACATGATATCCCAAAATATATCTGTGTTTTATAAAAAAAAAACTAGAACTCTAATGTAAATAATAACAATTAAGTATAACAAATACATATTTACTTCTGTTAAAATATCATAAACGAGCCAGATATCGAACTGGCTACTTAGAGAAATCCGAAAATGTTTTATTCTAAATCCAGACATATTTGCATTGTTGGACATATATTTGCATATTTATTTGAATACATTTGCCAATCACACAAATTAAATTAATTATTTCTTATTTGTAACACTTATATACAGTTTGTGTTTGTTATGTTTGTAAATGTTCTGGTTTGCCACATCAGATAATGTAATTCCAAATAAAATAGATATTAAAGAAAAATTCTTCTTCTTTCTAACTAGCTACTTAGTT
The DNA here is from genome assembly GCA_025642065.1 of Paralvinella palmiformis. Classification (NCBI taxonomy): domain Eukaryota; kingdom Metazoa; phylum Annelida; class Polychaeta; order Terebellida; family Alvinellidae; genus Paralvinella; species Paralvinella palmiformis. The sequence continues at coordinate 273,839 of JAODUP010000533.1, read as the reverse complement.
CACAAATATGTGATGTTGATTAAACTAGTGAATTTGTTCTTCATTTGATATATACATATATATATATATATATATATATATATATAGTACTATTTTATACCTATTTTATATTTACACCTTAACTAACTCACAAATACATGTTACGCATTAATGCATTGGTTGATGATATTATAAATATAGATATTAACCCTTGTTGATAACAACATCGTGTCCTCTGATAAATGAGATGGTAGCCGGGATTTGTTAAAACTGATTTCGTTTTGTAAAAATGGAGATTGGAAAAAGAAAAACTCCCAGAAATTGCACTTAAAATAAACAGTACGTTATAAACGAGCTAGATGTTTTCACAACCAACAATTTCGTATCCGAGTGACTCGAATACAGTGAAGATTGCGAATTGTGCACCATGAGGAGGGATTGACCCTATCTGGGTCTTAATATCAGGATTGTTGTTGATTACATAAACAAGTAAAGTTTTTAAAAGTTGGTGGTATTCCGGATTTTTGAGAAAGTTAATGGGGTTTTTTCCCCTCTTCTCATCTACATACATTTAATAAAGTTACTTTTTCATTGCAGAAAAACATATAATTGGATTTTTCCATCCGATTTCCTACAGTTGTCAAACCGAGTTGCGTGTGTATCCAACCTGTTTTCTTTTTCTAATTTTGTGAAGCAGCTCTGATTTATTTTAGTTGTTGCTAAACTTTTATTTCTTTTCTGTATGACCAAACAAACCAAATTATTTCATGAATATATTTTGCACTATTAATTCGCGAAATATTAGTTACCTAACATCACATATTCTAAGTTAAACAGTATATGTATTATGTTGTTATACACCTCATATACTAGGTTACATTGCTAATAATGTCCTACAATGTTGTATGTGACTGGGTTACACAGAATGAGTTAGCCCAGTACATGTTTACCTCACATGTACTAAATTATATTGAGCATCAGTTACACATGCTACACACTCCAAATTACAATTTCAGTATGTGTTGCAATGTTATATCTTTTCCACATGTGAAGACTACACCGACCAAATGTTATAAACCACACCATAAGCACAATGTACTAAGTTACATGGAATATCTGTTACACTTTTGTATGTACCATATACTAGGTTCTACCGGTCATAATATATCACAACTGTAATATTTCTTATATAGACAGTTTAACACGGATTCTCACAGATGTTTTTTGCATACATCTTGTAAAATATAACAGAACTTATTCACTATATTTTACTCTATAAGATAAATAAAAATCTCCTTGCAATTCATTAGGTCTTAAAAGATCACCTGCTTCTTAAGACTATCGGAAGGTTTTATTTCAGTAACCAGGTACCATAAGATCGGTTCTAACATATATAGATTGTGTAATGTTCTTGAAAGCAGATGACAGATTATCTGATAATCTGACAGGTTTAGTGTTTGTTTGCTTTGTCTTAGCATAGTTTGGTCTTCTTGTAGATGTAAACAGTCAAAGCATCAATACAGAACTGATATCTTAACATTCTGGTGTCATATCAACACCATGGGTGGTATCCTCCTGCATCTAGCTGCTAATACCTTAGGTACATAATGCGCAGCAGTCGATCCTTATAACTGAGTGCCAACCAAAAACACGTAAAGATTATCAGGGAAATCATGTTTGTGGAATTGAACCCAGGACCACCTCATTTCCAGGGAAATACCTCATTACTGAGACATAGAGGATCATTTCTTGACGTCATATTGTTTTATGGCTGTTAAACTGAAATAATGATTGAGTAATGAGGTTCGTAGAATTAATACTATTATTATCTTACCATCGTTATAAGCCGTTAACATCAGCTGGAAGCCATGTCCTGATATACCTCCAGCATCAGTCCTGGAATATATAAAAAACAATTATATCTTAGATATCCCCCCCTCTCTCTCTGTGTGTGTGCGTGCGTGTGCGTGCGTGCGTGTGTGCGTGCGCACGACACCACATCAATTCACACAACAAATATAAAGCTACGGTCAACATAACAGTCACCCATGACCTATATCCGCATAACATCACCATGTCGCCACCTTGACAAAGGTCAAGGTAATTACATTTTAATACAATAACTTGTCATCTCCTTAGCACACAGTACCTTCATCTGTCATTTATATACAGCTTTCCATCAATGAGAACAAGACAATTTAATTGTAGTTGCCAAGAATTGAAACTATCAGGTCCAAGGTGTGTAAACATTTATTTAAGTATAGCTTTATGAGGGTATATGTTTAGAGGATGTTCAAGCGTTGATGTTCTGAGCCAAGGCTACGATTTGCATATGCAACCTAAAACACACATGTACATAAACACGCGGACATACTCGCGCGCACATACGCGCACGCACCCACGTGTATACCAGAATCAAACTATTTTACCCTTGTCTGTTAGATATTTCATCCTTGAATAAAGGCCTTTGATCTTATCATTTACGTTGATTGTACTATTCTGGTCACGTGTTTCAACTGAGATAAGTGCTAATAATTAACAAAGCACTCACTGATTCGCCATAAAAATTACACACTCTATCAGATAATCAAAAAACAAATATGATCCTAATAGATCCTCAAAATACCAAATAATTCCTCATCTGACCAACAAACAGAGAAAACTGTTTATTTTGCCCATCAAATGACACACACACACACACACACACACACACACACACACACACACACACACACACACACACAGCGTTAGCAACAAATACATATATAGTTACACACTGATGGAAAATCGATCATTTAAACGCTTAAAAACTGTTATAGTTAGGTTTTGTACTGCTCTCATTGGGGATGACAACATAGTTCAAGTTGTTGGTAAACAAAGGCATGTTATAGTCATAGATATGAGCCTCACTGCTACTGTTATACATCCAGCATTTCCTATTTACTATTCAGATATATCCACCCAATAAGCTCTAAATCAGTGTCCATAATTTGCTTTATAATTAAAATAATATACCAGTGAGATGTCCGTATCCTTCCATGGGAGCCGAGAAAAGGCTACTAATGGTGAAGTACTTAGAATATCCAAATTGGATAAACACTTCAGAGAAGTCGCGCACAGGCAAAGGGAAACAGACAAAGAACTATTTTTTTTTCTTCATAAATCTTGTTTTTAAATCAATCCACTAAAACCTGAATATGAAATTGTCAAATAGATAATATTTTGTTGACACACTTCACCAAACACCAAAGTATTGCGTTGACTCAAATATTTATGCAGAAGACACAGTGAGCCTGAATAGTACGCCGCTCTCCCATGAAAGAAGTGTTTGCAGGACTATAATTGTATTAGCTACCTAATTTTCTAACCATTCAACAAGACAAATTTGCTCAGTAAACACTGGGTCCTTAAGAACACACAAACACCATGCTCGGCCATAACCTCGATTGAAAGATGTCTCGAGCAGGAATTCATAAAACTACAACGATGACATAGACAATTTTGTGTTCCAACATATTCTTTTCACCGTTTATTCATTGTCCCAACAAATGCGTACCTTCGATAGAGCTATGTTTGACTGATACGTGTAATTCTCCGGAAGTACACGCCCTATAGAGAGTGGTGTTGGGTATAATAGTGTCTCAGACCACACGAAAGGTTTATGAAACAACCGAATTTTTCAATTAGAGTAGAATCTCGTGTTAGAGCAAAAGTTTTACTGAGTGAGATTCTGGTATCGATAACATAATTAGAACAATTTCAAATTCCATTGATGACCTTCACATTCATGATTAACATCCAGAATGTCATCCAACAAGCTATGACTGGTGAACCTGTCTTAAAAGACCGAGTGCAAGTCTCTTAAAGCGGACATTGTTGTAGATGATCTGCATGTGAGGCTGTTGTGAGGGGATATGTTTTTTTATAATATAGGTAATCTCATGGTTTCCATTAGCACAGATAGTAATGGATTAGGTGAGAAGATCAAGCAGAAATCTCTCGAAGCAGCTTTGTTATAGATGACTTGTATGTTCTGAGGGGTAGAGGGGTATATTTATAATACAGATGATGCCATGATTCCTTAGTCATAATGTTTAAATGTGTTTATTTTGGTTACAGGGTACCAGCTTGATAAGGTGTGCCTATATATTATACAAAATACACATTACATACAATACACATTACATACAATACGCATTACATACAATACACATTGAATACAATACACATTACATACAATACACATTACATACAATACGCATAACACACAAAACTCATTACATACAGTATATATTACATACAGTATACACTACTGTGTATTGCCTGGTTTCCTTAGTATTCATGGGTATATACAGCATCTAGCCCTTTTAGGAGTAAAACACTTTATCCCTCATTGAGATGTACGCACGTACACATACGCACGCACACACGCACGCACGCACACCATGTCATTGCTGTAGTACTCTCCTTACTGTTTACCTTTCCCTCAGACATCTCTCTCATCAGGAGAAACCTCAATATTTATGACCCTATAATTCCCCATTTCCCCGACTATCAGAGTGCTCCCCTCCCTCTCCAGCTACTACAACCTTCTGGTGACCTCTCAAACATCCCACGGATCAACAGACTATCCCGTTCTAGAGGTCTCCTGTGATGGCGGAGTTTGTCAAAGGAATGAGCTCAGATGGCAAGGCTTAGGAGATGAATGGCAGAATACGATTACACTCAGTCTTGTGTATGTCCGAGAAGATAAATGGGTATCGGCCTGCCACTGATGGTGTCTGTTTACTGTTGTAATGTCGGGCAATTTGGCGATGCTTTTCCTTCGCATCTTTGACTAGGAGCTGAAAGCCATGGCTGGAGATCCGGTCATTTTGGGAGACAGAGTGAATTCTTGAGTTTATATTTGACGATGAGGTGAAAATACGATGAGGTGAAAATACAGATAATAAAATCGGAAGACAGGCGTGAAATGTCACTCAAATAGTTAGAGGAAAACGTCTTTGAACACATAAAGTTAACGAAATAAAGTTTAATTTTCGGAAATCATATCACAAAAATAATAATATAATAATAGTGTTTTTTGTATGGCGTCTATTCAACTTGACTTGCTCACGGGCTTTTAACATTGAAAATGTAATTATAACATGTTCGTATATCACAAACACATTTTAGTCATAGATACACTGGTTTATATGCCGGTAATATAAATAAGCTAATTTAAGCAAGTCGGTTTTAATGACCTACCGAAATATTCCTCTACCTGCTCAAAATTTAATATGGCTAGGCAACTTATTCTACAGCCTGTGAGCTGATGCTCGGTAAGATTTCTCTCCGTACATTGTTGTATGGCTTATTGATATCGTCAAAGATGAACAAGACTCAGATGGTAGCCTTGTCACTGATATATAATTTTGGATTAGATCACTTAGATATAGTGGTGCTGTTCCAATTCAGTATTTTGAATATGTGAAACGGGATCGTGTACAGTAATCTGAAAGGTACAGGCAGACAGTGTAGCTGGAACAGAACTGCTGTTGTATGTTCATTTTGGCGAGTGCATGTCAGCAGACGTGCAGCACAGTTCTACACTTCCAGTAGGTGGTTTACCCTGCCGTTGTTCAGCTTTAAACTTATAAGGACTTTGCATATCTCAGAATGTATGCACTTACAAATATAATTCACCCGCTTCTCCAATCCTAACGTATTATCTTACATAAGCCCTAGATTTCTTACAGACGTGGAACAATTTATACAACTGGATCCTACCTTAATGCGAAGATTTTCAATGTTGCTTGGATGAGAAAACAATGAATTTAGTCTAATCCTTATTCAATTTCAGCATATTGCTGTTCATACAAATACTTATGTCTGCAATACAAACTTCAATTGAATAAGAAATATCATCCTATTTTTTACATATCTCTAAAGTTATACAGACTTGAGTATCGACGGCATAACAATGATATTTAATGTTACGCCATTTAATACCGGTAGTTTCACCAACTGGTTTAGTACACGTACAGTAATTCTTTGGTCAATGAACGAATCTCTAGGATTCAACAAAATGAAGACGTACACTTGGTGATGTTTTATCCATGACTGAAACACACTGAGTTCTGTCATTGAGACCAACCTATTGATAATGGCTGTTATCAGTGCCAGAAGTTGATCCACACATTACTTCAAACTGGGCAGCGGATCCAAGTCACGTGATTTGTTCGGATTACATCCTTCAGCTCATTCGGAGAAGTTGGTCAAAAGATTTTGAGCAGTTTCCAATTAAACATAACATCCACATCAAAGGCGATATCACAGGTATTATTTGGGGAATCAGAAATTATCTTATTTCTCAGGATTATTGTTTGATCCATGAAGAAATTGCTGAACTTGTCCGACATGATCTTGGCGGAATAGAAACACTTATTCTCCTGAAAAAATTGTGTATTCATATTTTTTAACAAGAGGGAGCATGGTGATTAATGATGGACATCCTCTGTATAGGCTTCTACCAGCTCATCAACTGAGCCCTCACTTTCACTCAGTCAACTCAACTATTTATGGTTCAGTCTACGTTGTCAAAATGTCCTATATCTCCATTGTATCTGACTTACTCACAGTAACAATCGATCCAGATGTATACAGGTATGCCAATACCACCGTCACATCTGCCATATTTATTAGACATATGATGAAACTCAAAATATGTAGAAAGTAACTATTTTATAGTAATCTGATCAGTGTCAGTTCTAAGTCATATTTCAGTAAGCGTTAATCCATCAATAGCTTGTAATACGACATAATCAGCCAGAGAGATGGCTTTATTCTTCAAAGATTGAACATTTAGACAACAAAGTGATATAGGGACATCAACCTTCTGATCATAGTGTAAAAAGTCTATGACGTCTAGCTTATGAAAATTAATATACCAGTACCTTGATAAATCCCCAGCTTATTTATGTGCACAATAACTGAAATGTGTGAGTGTGTGTCTGTATATATATATATATATATATATATATATGTGTGTGTGTGTGTTGTGTGTGTGTGTGTGTGTGTGTGTGTGTGTGTGTGTGTGTGTGTGTGTGTGTGTGTGTGTGTGTGTGTGTGTGTGTGTGTGTGTGTGTGTGTGTGTGTGTGTGTTTATCTCTTTATAAGCAAAACCAAATGCAAATTTTCACACAAAGTTATCAGGAGTTTCTAACATCACAGTGGCTAGAGCACTGCACCATAAACTTCTAGGTTGTAGGTTTGATTCTAACTCATACCTGTGTTTGTGGGAGTTGTTTCATCAGAGAATCAGCCCTCACCCGTATGATCTTACAGGTAGACTTTTATCACTGATTTAATTATGTACAAAAAGTGAAGGAATTGAAGTCACCACTGACCCATTCGGGTTTTCCCGCATTTCTATAATGATTTATTTATTTCCGCTTGAGAATGATGACACATGCAGTTTATCAATGATATAGAATTGATGGTTGTACCTTCTGTCAATGATTATTGAAATCGGAATGACATCAAGTAACAATAAAACTCATTCGTGGCTCAGTCATACCATTGGCCACTAACTAAACTTTTACTGTCTAATCTGTATACTATATATTCACCAGAGCAGTTTTGCTCCTCTAAGAAATCTGATACCCAATCAGCAGCTTTAGAGTATACTTTAAATGATATTCCATATACATTATTTGGCTTATCCCTCCATCACATGGCTACAGTAATATAAAAAATCTTTCTGACTACCTGGTACTCTTTCCTTCTGCAATAAGCTCCTCCGATGAGTGTATTTACTTATTTTTATACCCAAAGTAAGCAATTATATTAATATTCGCGTCAGATGATACATTTCTCTATTCTATAATATTTTTCCTAGGCCATGGTAACGTTTTAAGTAAGCTCATTCAGTTTCAGTGGCGACTGCTTTTTTAATAAACATTTTGCATAAATAGGTCAGTGGCGTGTTATACAATAAGTCTGCACACTGATGGATAACATACGAATGCAACAAATCAATTTGATCCAGTTTAAAAACCTGAAAAAAATACTCGATCCAGAATCTTTGTAGAAATGTCCACCGACATCCAACAATCAGCCTATGAATAATTCACAATAAATTCAATTCTGGTTTGATGTCGTCATAAATTTACCACTCAGCATCAGTTACTCGATATCAAGATGTAGATGAAATGAGATATTTGAATTTTATATTTCTTTGTTAGGGAGTCATTTTTCATGTCAATAATGTCTGTTTCCATTTGATTTGGCATTTTTCAGCTGCCCCAATATTTATTTTTATATGATAAACTATATTTAATAATAATAATAATAATAATAATAATAATAATATTAATAATAATATTAATAATATTTAATAATAATAAATATAGCAATTACACTGATGTTGTCCTTTTAAAACTTTAGCCACCCAAATTACCGGTATGTATCATGATTTTCAACTTTTTCATTTAATTAAATTCTGCACTCACAGTTTATGTACCCACAGTTTTAGATATTCCGAGAGATAAAGATATCGTTTATAAAAATGTCAAGATGAAGCAAAACGTTTATGAAAAGGAATTTCATTTTAAAGCCCCATATTGCTGAGTGACACGTTTTTACCAGGAATTGTCTCCACAATGAGGCCAAGTTAAGTACGTGGGTTTTTTTCAGTTAAGAGCTTTTTTGTGTGACTTCTCATCTTACTCAATGACAGTGGCAACAGTGAGGTGATATATGTTTATATAACACGCCATACCAGTTAAACTGATGTAATGGTGCTCTGTAACAGAAATAAAAAATCTTTCTTCGTTACAACAATAAGCACAACGTTGTTTGTATTTCTTACTAATCTAGAAGAAACAGTCATTTATAAATATCAACAGATGACAATTTTCATAATTTAATTTATACTTTTAATTTTCCACATTAATCAGACTAAAACTTAACATCTTGAAGGTTTAACTTTCATTATCTTCAATTACTGGTGGCTAATCGAATTTTTTTACTTCAAAATGATTTTAAATTCCTTTTTGAATTTCCAACCATTTCTAACTGGAATACTTACAACTTTAATAAGAAATTTGCATAAAAATCTCTAAAAAGTTACTTTTGGTCTGAAATGGCAAAAGTGTAGTTATTTTCAATGGAACACATTTATTTTCATGGAATTATTAGCTAAATAAATGCTATTACATATCATAAAATACACCGGTATGGTGGTTTGTGGGGCATGGTGGATTGTGAGGCATTGTGGTTTGTGGTGGCTTGTGGGGCATGGTGGATTGTGGGGTAATGTGGCTTGTGGACCTTACTGAGATATGATGGCTGATAGGATATCCTGGATTAGTGGATATGATGATGTAATTAATTTGTTACAGATTAGAAATAGTATGCTTCCTGAGAGGTTGATGATGCCACTGGATTGTTACGGTCCATAAATCAAATGGTGGATGTAAATTGCGGAACTAATTAAGCCCTCTCCTGACAAAGCCATAAAGTTCTTAGATTAATACCACTTTATTTACATCACAAAGAAAATACTACACCATGTCTCGGAATATAATCCTCACACAAAATGGATGTCTTTCAAGATCTTCCTTCAGCTTTTTATTTTTGTTTACAGATTGGGACTAAATCCTCTAAACAAGGGACTCATAATTAACAAAAAACAACAACAACAACAACAACAACAAGAAAGGCATAATCTTCAGACTGAGACAGATTGATATTAACTTTTTTAATGAATTGATGAATGACACAGTAATTATGGTAATTTATGCAGATATTGATTGGCCTCAATATAAACAAATATATTAATATTTATGACTATGATATATGAACTACACACACACACACACATGAAGAGGATGAACACAATGCTAAATAGGCTAATATTTATAAATGTCAAAAATCATTGTACAAACGATGAATTATTCAGTATGTCAGATAAACCCATTCATATACAAATCACATAATCAAAGATACTGGATCAGTTTAAGGCTCATATTAAAATAATAAACCTCCACTAACAAAATAAACTTTAGCCAAATATTTTGGTGACGAGTCAAGGTTAACATAATTAGTTGACATAATTAACGTGACTGTTAGCGAATGACTGACTGTTGTCAGAAAAATTTGGTACATTTTCTCACTTATTGGGATTTTATTAATGGTGGCAACTCATTAGATTTAAAAAAAATATTTGTGACCCAAAACGTTAAATGTGACCTTATTAGAAATGTACTTTAATTTAAAAATCTGATTAAGCATATTATTGAAATCGGAATGACATCAAGTGATAAAAATACTCATTTGATTTGAGATATTTTCTCACTGATTGGGATTTTATTAATGGTGGCATCTCGTTATATTCCCAAAAAGGCCAAAATGTAGTATTTTAGTAAAAAGGCTGAATTTTATCATGCCAATTGTGGACAGATTGACTAAATATGTCATTCTGTTCTTTAAATTTATTGACTATTTTAGTGAAATGTTTTATGTTCAGAAGTGTTTTTGGTACAGATCATGCTATATAATCAGGTCATTTCAAAAGGTGAACCCTACAACAATATCACTTTTGGAAATTATTAGAAACGTGTCTCACTGTAACTAGGCCAGTTCTAAGTAACTTACATGCCAAATACTAAATATCTGACCTATAAGTTGCCTAAATTCTTCAATAACTACATTTAATATCTGTTATACATATTACAGAGTTAACTTACCTAAAGTAGACAGTGAGATACGGTCCAGTAGAATATATTATTGATGGTATTGCTGATCCACAAAGGCCACCTGTACCACCTGCTTCATCCTGTAATAATAATAATAATAATAATAATAATTACAAACATATTGATAAATTTCAAAAAACTTTTTGTCACATGCAAGCACAATCATACCCCCCCCCCCCAATACATGTATATATAGTAACAATCACGCATACTCTATGCAGTTTAGTTTAATATATAACGGAATACTTGAGATAATTTGCATAACATATCCTCTTTAGTAGTGTCATTTATAAATGATTTGACGTTTTATGATCATCAAGAGAAATGACAGCTTTATCCATTAAGTAGGTAATCAATGACATTATATATTGATTCCATAGAGATATATTGATTTGGGGAACTAAGTTGCATATAACAGATGGTTAGATATTTGAGATGTCTGATTACAAATAATCCACCAATTGCCTTATTATGTGTGATTCTATTTATATGTGTGGTGCGGGGGGGGGGGTGTATCCACTTGTTGACTCAACCATAAATGAGTACCTCTGAGTGGACAACGATGGAATACTAGAAATTACGTAGGTCTAGGCTACAGCAAGGAACTATATACCAACAAATGAGTTAATAAGAGTTAATAAGAGTACAGATTTATAGATGGTGGGGGGAGGGGAGATACAGAGGCATTAAGATACTCAACTTGGAAAATTCTAATTTCTTTCAGGAGGAGACTTAAATCAGATTATAATATGAATATTTTAAATTACCAAAACATATCCTAGCCTAAACTCTGTTTATAATCAGTCAGAAAAAATACATATTTTCAAACACAAATCACATTTGATCGGCCAATAAATGTTATAATAACAGTAATAACATGTATTGAGGTTACAAGGTTGACCTACGAGTGAGAATTTTTATTTTACATCCTTGATGGAGATTATCAAGTATTGATATAATATTTATTTCTTCAAATTGATAATCTGACGTTTGATTTAACTCTAGAATTTACAGAAGATATTTAGGAGAGGAGGCAATTTAATAACAAGTCAATACAATCATAGTTAGAAATTTGTTTTTAAAATCAATAAACCAAAATAAATATTTCAGAGTAAAAATTGGAACTTTCTAATCGTCAACTCGCGCCAAAGCGTTGCATCGCCAACATATAAGAGCAAGCTGGCCGACCGACGACTTTTAATTGGGGTACATATTTTGGGGGTAAACCTGCATAACACAACCAATAAATCCACTTCGGACGCGTTCTAAGAATTTGGCTGTACAAATATGTTTTGCTTATTTCTAGGGAAGGCCACAAGACCACTGAACGTCATTTCCAAGAAGGCCGTAGCATGCTTAGCCCACATAATGCAGCTTTAAGAGTCATATAAACGGTTTGTGTGAGGAGTTTTTTTTAAATTTTTATAAATATTATTAGGATTGGTCTAATTTCCAGAATGATTACCTACATCGAGAAATGAATATTATCAATAATGACGATATGTCCTCGTCATTGTTTTTCTGTGATCTCCGTGATATTGCTACATTTGTTTAACACTCATATGCCTTATCACGTTTTGACAGACATATTATTTGAGGTATCACTGTACAGTATACGGTGTCTTTGAATGGCTCCTGCTAGTAAGGCCGCTTTGTTAAACATACGCTGTTATTATTATTATTATTATTTTGCTTTCTACAAAATAAATTACCCCTTTTCAGCTTCAAGTCGAGCTAAATCCTTTTAGGCGCCGAATGATGACACATCTTTATCTATCAAGTAATCATTTATTAGTCGACTTGAAAGAGCCGAACTAACATCTACGACATTCTTATTATGAAATCAAATTTCATTCATCAATTAACGATATCCTGATGAAGACAGATACCTGGAAACGTGAATGAATATTCAGCGGCTAAAAGACAGCCATATTCCGCGGACGGGGGGGGAATTGGCGTGGATGATGGAGGAGCGAAAAGAAATGCAGTAATATCCGCATCATCTCAGGGGCTTCAAGGTACCTAGCCACAGGTGGGCAGCAGCAGCAGAAAAGATTTATTTAGAAAGAAGGAATAACTAATATTCGCCAAATAATATTTCTTTTCCTTATCATATTTATAAGGCAGGGTTTTTTTCTTCTTGATATCCGAGTGTTCCAGCCCTGAGTATTTCCCTCGTCATTCTTACGTCGAATAGAATGGCTTTCGTCTGATCGTTAAGTACTGGCGCCTTACCAAAGTAAATAATCTTAAACAAACAACAAAGACTACGGATGTTTATTCTGAGAGAGACGAGACGGAATGATGAGAAACGTTTAAATCTGTAACCAACCACATTTATAGAGAGTTGGCTAAAATTGGTTTGTTTGAGCGTTGTACGTCGGTCACTTTAGATATGTCAATCAAGATGATACGGCGATGGATTTATTTGACACATGCGGTGGGAGGGCGCACACGCACGCACGCTCACATATACACACAGATAGACGTATAACAGGAAGACAGGCAAATACTGACAGACTATTGGAAAGGCGGACAGACCGACAGACAGACGATAGGAAGGTAGGAAAAGATAGATAGACGAGTTGAAAGGCGGACAGACAGAAATACAGACAATCAGACAGACAGACAATAGGAAGGCAGGAAAAGACAGACATACGAGTTGAAGGGTTGACAGACCGACGGACAGACAGACAGACAGACAGACAGAGAATAGGAAAGTATGAAAAGATAGATAGACAAACATACAATCAGACATACAATCAGACAGACAGACAATAGGAAGGGGGGAAGTCGGCTAGATGAGTGTAAAGGGGGACAGACAGACAGACAGACAGACAGACAATAGGAAGACAGGAAAAAACAGACAGACGAGTGGAAGGGTTGACAGACCGACCGACAGACAGACAGACAATAGGAAGGTATGAACAGATAGATAGACAAACATACAATCAGACATACAATCAGACAGACAGACAATATGAAGGCGGGAAGACATATAGACAGACGAAAGGAAAGGTGGACAGACAGACAGACAATAGGAAGGGGGGGAAGTCGGCTAGATGAGTGTAAAGGGGGACAGACAGACAGACAGACAGGCAGACAGACAATAGGAAGACAGGAAAAAACAGACAGACGAGTGGAAGGGTTGACAGACCGACCGACAGACAGACAGACAATAGGAAGGTATGAACAGATAGATAGACAAACATACAATCAGACATACAATCAGACAGACAGACAATATGAAGGCGGGAAGACATATAGACAGACGAAAGGAAAGGTGGACAGACAGACAGACAATAGGAAGGGGGGGAAGTCGGCTAGATGAGTGTAAAGGGGGACAGACAGACAGACAGACAGGCAGACAGACAATAGGAAGACAGGAAAAAACAGACAGACGAGTGGAAGGGTTGACAGACCGACCGACAGACAGACAGACAATAGGAAGGTATGAACAGATAGATAGACAAACATACAATCAGACATACAATCAGACAGACAGACAATATGAAGGCGGGAAGACATATAGACAGACTAGAGGAAAGGTGGACAGACAGACAGACAATAGGAAGGGAGGAAGTCCGCTAGATGAGTGTAAAGGGGGACAGACAGACAGACAGACAGACAGACAGACAGACAGTTAAACAATAGGAAGGCGGGAAAAGACAGACAGACCAGTGGAAAGGTGGACAGACAGACATACAGATAACAGGAAGTCGACAAAGACAGTACTAGACAACGCGAAGACAGACAACAGACAAACCCAAAAGCAAAAGACACAATTACTAACTCTTGAGGGAGAAAGGGAACAAAACTTAACCAACCAATGTAATTAAGGGTAGAAATTGGTTCAAAGGACGTTTGACATTACTAAACAGTTAGGCATTCACCAGACGATGTTAAACGGTTCGGCAACCAAAACAACGGTCACACAGTTAGGCCATCAATCAAACCGTTGGTGTTACACAGTTAGGCATTGGACAGCATCTCAATCATAAGAAAGCTAACGTATATATAGATAGCCGTGGCTTTCTTTTATCAGCTGATCAAAGGCAGTTCTGATTCCTCATTAATTAGTCAACAAAATTACTTTTCTCAGATCCATTAGGAGCCCATTAATATGTTGCCGGAGGGGGACATCAAATAATGATATAGATTCTATCTCACCTTGGCAATTATTAGTGCAATATTTATGGCAAAGGTGTACATCAAACCAGGTCAGATAAATCCTTAACACCTTTCTTGATTATAGCAATAATGGTCTGTAGTAGCTTAATGGATCCAGAAGGATTGGTCTTAATTGGATATTTCATTAATTAGGCGCATAACTAATAATTACTGTATTACGACTACACATATCTTAATTATCGCATATCTGGCTAGGTATATTAGTCATTAATAGTGACGGGTTGATCGTTAATAGAAGACACTTTTTCTGGATCACATCCTTAAAAACAATTTAACGTGATATCATTTTACTTAGAATAATTTGTGTGTGAGTAAGTGACGAGTGGCTGGGTGGATGAGTGAGTAAGTGACGAGTGGCTGGGTGGATGAGTGAGTGAGTGAGTGGCTGGATGGATGAGTGAGTGGCTGGGTGGATGAGTGAGTGAGTGGTTGTCTGGTGAGTGAGTGAGTGAGTGAGTGAGTGAGTGAGTTTGGTGATGGTAAAAGATTGTGAGTGAGTAGTGAGTAGGATAATGTGGTGAGTGAGTGGAGTGGTGGTGAGTGAGTGAGTGAGTGAGTGACTGTGGTGATGGAGTATGAGTATGATATGATGATGAGTATTAATGAGTGAGTGAGTGAGTGAGTGAGTGAGTGAGTGAGTGAGTGAGTGAGTGAGTGAGTGAGTGAGTGAGTGAGTGAGTGAGTGAGTGAGTGAGTAGTAGTGAGTGATGTTGTGAGTGACTGAGTCAGTCAGTCAGTCAGTCAGTGATTATTTGAATTATCAGATTTTGAGTATTTCATATTAGAGGTTTTACCATATTGATGTTGTGACTCATGCTAGTAAGGGCACTTTATAAATCCATGTTGTTATCATCATTATCATCAACATCATCATCATCGCAATCATCATTATCATCATCATCATCATCAGTATCATAATCTTGTAAAAACTCTAATCTTTTAACTCAGTTTATATAACAAGACGAAATTGGCGAATGAAGGCCAGATGTTGTACTGAGATTTGTACTCAAACCATGTGACCACTTAAGACACGTGACCTATAATCCGTTTAGGCAATGCTATCACAATACAGCATCATCCCATCCCACCACATTGGCTTTAACAATATCCTTACTATGTTGACAACGTTCTACCACAGTATCTACACTTTGTTGGCTGTGTCCTACCTGGGTGTCAACACTGTTTGTTGACACCGTCATACCGCGGTGGCACGGTTACTGCCACGGTGTCTATACAGTGCCGACAGTATCTATTCAGATTGTCGCCAGTCAGCACTGTACAGCCACAGTACTCCATTGTTGTAGGCATGATAATAGACTACGAGGCCGTGTACAACGTCGCGGCCTGACCCTCAATCAATAACCTATTGTGCGCGCGCAACGAGTCGTGACCGCACACAATCAGATGTCATTTGTCACCAATCTTGTCACAATGATTGCCGCTAATAAGCAAATAATGACCGTGACACTGACTGACAGCCGGACTGTCAACACGCAATACAGTCTGAAGACATCACGGTAGACATGGTGGCATAAAAACATCACGACACAACGTCGGCTAAATAATCAGGTAAAATTACACAGACCACACATGAGAAAATTGTATGGTGGCGATATATGTATTCTATATATATATATATATATATATATATATATATATATATATATATATATACATATATATATATATATATATATATATATATATATATATAGCTATTACTACATGTAATCGGAATACATGAGTATATATGTTTGAGTACTCACAATTCCATGGTTTATTTCGAGTATTTCACAATAAACAAATCATTGTTTCGTTTATTTAAGTTTTGTCTATATTCCAACCTTATTTTCCATACAATAAAATCGGGATAATTACAATTATTCATTATTATCTTAAATGATCATTATCGATGATTAGACCCCGTCGATGTTAAGCATAGAATAATGGTTGCCACAGCCGCGGCATCTGCTGTACGCATTCGATTTGATTTGCCTCCGACACAGATTCTGCTATAAAGCACACCTTAATATTAGTTCTATTAAACATCACCTGCAGCCAGTATGTACATGTTTGTCATCTTATTATGGTAATGCAATATATGTTTATCTGGAAGCGTAATAGTGATTATTTGTAGACTATATCCGACCTATGGCACACAAATACATGTACGTTGTTTCATTTAGTAGAACAACGGTGTCCAATACGCCTCAGTGGCATTCTGGCACGCCATGAGGTCCACATCTCCTTAGAGCATCATCTGGCAGGTAGATTTTTCAGTGTTGCTGGTAGAGTATTCAACCCAAACAGATGTCCACCAGGTGACCCAACACTTTAACATTTGCTCATCACATGGAACCGTGTCTGAGCTGATTCTTGACAATGCCTCATCGTCGTGGGCATTTAATAAAGGATGGCATTACGATAAATTGTGTTTGGACAAGAGTTAATTATATCATTATTTTCATATCGTCCATAACTGAATGAACTCATCCGAACAATCATTGTTGAAAATAGTTTAAATGTGGTCGTACTGGAGTTCTGTGATGAGACATGTTTACATGATTGTACTCATAAAACTCTAGTACTCTCCCATGTATTCAGCCCCTTACTCTGTTTGGAACCTTAATGTTTTAATGATCGATTTGCAATTACTAATACTAATGGATAACAGGTTGATTTGTTTAGTCTCAGTGATCACATGACTGTAGGGGATGTTGCATAGAAAGATGGCTTTTGTTCAAGGACAGAATGACCTTCAGACACAAAACAACTTGTGGGCCGAATGTATCCAGCTCAGTGTACAACATCATATTCCATGTAACACACAGTATCTCATTAACCTGGTTGGAGACTGTTACAGATTACATCCTGCTAGATCAAGACAGCTTGGGCTGATTCTCATACCGAAGAAGGATTGTACATCATCATCATCATCATCATCAACATCATCATATAACAACACAAATAATATATTTCTACACACTTTAAGTCATTAATAAAAATAACTCCACACTTACGATGGCTCTGCCGAATATATTCTTGGCATCGTAGACGTATAACGCGTCATTGCACAGTTGTACTTTATTGTACGAAGTATCCGGAATATCCAGCTGGTCGACCCGCAACATTAGCTTCCAGCTGTCGTTTTCGGCGCGGAATGTTATTCTACAATCTATATGGTCGGCGTAATTCTTTAACACGTCGGCGCCATGATGGGAATATACGGTGGCTCCACCTAGTAGCACCGACTTATCACAGTCTTCGTCCATGTATACTGGAAAGTTAATATAAAATGACGGATATTATATTGTCATTATCAACATATGAAATTATTTCGTCCATACACGTGATCCCGGATCGGGTTTTCTGACTCTACGCACACAATATAACCGGATACTCCCTCCCTGGGCGCCCGTAGCCTAACTGGTGGCGCGGTTGGCCACATATCTATAGCACCTGGGTTCAAACCCCGGCCGGGCTATGTCAATGGGGTGTTTCATCTTTCACTCGGCCCAATTATACTACCTTGTACACAAAAGTGGCCGTAAAACGAAGGAGTTAAAAAGTAAACAACTACGCTTGGTGGTAGGTATCTCTCAGCGTATTCAAATAGAATATGTATATATACAATACAAGAAACGTTTAATTTGACCATCCATTGATTGCATATGACTAGATAGAAGCATTACGAAAATCAACTTATAACTTTGTGATTAGACTTAAGCCTGACTTTCCTGTTATCTATTTGATGATTGGGCCAATAATTGATCATCACAAATGATGGCCGTATAGAAAAAATGGTAATAGAAAAAGTCTGGAAGACTTACTGAACTGGACTGTTGTAATCTGATATCGACATCTTCACCAGATATATATATATATATATATATATATATATATATATATGTTTTATCTCATCTTACTAATCTAAACTTCAGGTCCTAGAGTGGGTCGTTAGGTTGACTAAAGACCGGAAAGACAAACGATCTGGATCCTTAAAGAACAACCAACTATCACACGTCAGAGGTCTGCCTATAGGACATTGAATAATCATCTGATTAAGAGTGCTTCGCGTAGCTTTGGTGCTGGCTACGCTAGGAAAAAATGGCAAAAGACGGGACTCCCTAGAGAAATATCCCCCCAAAAAGAGCAACGTTGTAGCCCATTGTTTTTGAGGGTGAAATCACTCCGACTGATTTTGGTGGGAGCCAGGACTTTAAGAAAACAAATGTCAACTGGACCGATCCGTGAAAATCTATGGACGAGATCCAGACCCGATAGATTAGGACAATCGGATTCCGCCTGCATCCGTGTACGTCGCGTGATGTCATCAACAGAAAGAATTTGTTTACATGGATGAAGCAAGTTAACAGGCACGAGAGTACGAGACCACGGGTTAATTGGTCGATAAACTGTAGCATTTTGTCCACTTAACATAATTTCAATGACTTATTGATAAGGTACATCCGGGTGAAGTGGGATTAATTACAATAAGGTAAATATTGTGTGTTTGTAGAGAGTGTAATCTGTGTTAGGTAAGAGCCGGTTTCTGACACCAGTTTATTTACAATGGCAACAGTAAGGTATGCTAACGTGGAGACTGAAGTTTGGGCTAATCTGTACTTATATTAACATACTTATCACACGCATGCGCGCTAACAAGCACACACACACACACACACACACACACGCACGCACCTACGCATATATATATATATATATATATATATATATATAGAGAGAGAGAGAGAGAGAGATTTTTAACCCAGACGTCAAGTTGGACTGCCAAATACGAAACTTTTCATATTTGGCAGTCATCACGCATTAATTACAGCTTCTAGTTAACAATAACAACAACAATGATACGCAGAAATATATAGAAAGTGAGCGTCACTGTTATGATAGTCACGCGTTAGGCTACCTGTCACCAAGTGACACAACTCGTGACAGTCACGTGTTAGGCTACCTGTCACCAAGTCACACAAACGGAGCTGAACTACTCGTGGCAGTCACAGACTCAACTACCTGTCACGGTGTGGCTATACTAAATGGCTCATAATGGCCGGGTTTCGTGATGTAGCAACATTTATTATGAATATATCACGTCCGACATATGACAGCCTACCAAGAAATGATGCGTCACGCATGTGATGGAAGGGGGAGGGAGGGAGAGCTGGGGGGGGGGGGGGTTACGGCCATGCTCCACCCGCGGCAAAGGTAAAGTATAAAACAATAAAGTATAATATTAATATACAATTTTGTGGTTATCAACATCCTTACCTACATATAACCAAAAACAGAACCGTGGGCCAGTTTTCATTATTTTGCTCTATTTAAACACGACGTATACTACCTGTCTTAATGGACATGTTTCATTATCCACTGTGCGTTGCTTGTATCATCTTTTTTGGCGCTGTACCAAGTGGCTTTTTTGATACGAGGATCTACCACGTCCATCAATTACTTCGCGCCAAGTTCATTAATGGAAACAAGTAACAGCCATTTCATCACCGTGTGAATATATAATGATGTTGAGGAGATAAAATAGACGACACCAAAACAAAATATGTTGTATAAAGAATGATTTAGATCAATCAATTAATTACAATAATATCGTCAAAGTTTATTGGCGTAAAGAAATAAAACTATTTAGCGCGTTTGAAGGTCGTACCACAATTAGCAAGGTTAATTGGCAGCACGCACGCACGCACGCGCACATACACACATTAAAATCGTGATTGTTTGCGGGGGTCCTTTGCTCGTATCATTGGACACGCTATAATTATGTTGCGTACAGTGGTAAACAATATGGTTGGTGATACTCCCTCACAAATCTACTATTGATTGAACCTAAATCTCCACCATTGTTACACCACCCCAAATTGCGCAGAAATCGTCCCAACAACACACCAGGCTTCTCTCTTCCCAGAAAAAGCTATTACAATACCGGGGTGCTCACAATGAAGAGATCCCATATTCCAACCCTAAATCCAAGTTCAAGGACCAAACTGGAAGGCGGTTTTTTTTTAGGGAGGGGGGGGTGGTCACACGATAATTGGATGTCGCGTTACTTTTATATATATATATATATATATATATATATATATATATAATCCATTGATCAGAATGAATTTTAGCTGTTTTTAAGCCTTAGAATATAGGATACAATACAGGTAATGTCGCCTTATTATGATAACATATCCAATATTTAATTGTATATTTGCTATGTAAAAGTATGTATACACACTTTCCTTCAATTTGACATATTTAGTAACAATTTCACTTTTGAACATTTCGGTTCTGACCTTGTGACAACCTGACCGATTTTCAGAACATAAACAGTTCTGGAGTCATCGTGCTCAACAATTTACAGTGTAATAGCATAATAAAACCAACTTTATTAATTAATAAATAAGAGTCCAGCTATATCAATATAATTATATATATATATATATATATATATATATATATATATATATGGGGGAGTATGGGGGGTTGTGACCTCATGACCTGTCTGGTTTACCCTGGACCTGTACCTAAGTAAGAAATGATCCCAAAGAACACAGTTTAAAGATAAACAAGGAAAACACCGATCCCGTTTTGTGAATCAACGACACTTATCAATATACCACTTTTCTTCTTGTGGTTGTTGAGGTGATGAGGGAAGCCCACTGTTGTTTTGTAGATCCAGCCATTCTGGTACACTACACAAGATTTGTCCACACAAATGGCAGTATTGCAGAAACGAGTAATATTTGTAGACTTATGGTAATCGTTAAGGCAACAAATGGCTCCAAAAATATAAATTAGAATGCTGCGTTTGATAGAGAAATAAAATAGTGTCAAATTTATGTGATCTAATAGAACATGGCCAACTGAAAGTGGATCTTATTTTATGATTTAACAAGGAATGACTCATCGACAGGGCAAGATTGGTCTTTAACCCGGGTTAAACTGGTCAAGGTGACATCGCATGTCTGCCTCGGTCTGGAAAACTCCAGTCTC
This sequence comes from Paralvinella palmiformis, assembly GCA_025642065.1. Lineage (NCBI taxonomy): Eukaryota > Metazoa > Annelida > Polychaeta > Terebellida > Alvinellidae > Paralvinella > Paralvinella palmiformis. Next base: position 251,922 of record JAODUP010000533.1, on the reverse strand, counting down.
AGCTCATTGGTGCCGCCAGGTGGAGTGGTGAAGTGTATGGAGACATTCATTAATAACAGAACCCGTTTCTACTGGCCTACAGTATGACCGCATTAGCACCGCTGGCGCGTATGATGCTCGGGTTAGTCTCCTTGTAGAGGAATGTCTTCAGTCGCACGAAATCGAAATACGGAAACGATTTGCTCAGGTCGTACGTAACACGTCCCACCCATCTCCATACTTACTGTCTGCATCCCTGCACACAGAGTCCAAAATCTAACTCACTAGCAGTTCCGTGAGCTGCTACCTCTAGCTAAGGATCCTGATCTCATAGCCCATCTCCGGAGCAGCCAGGCTGAGGTAGAGCCATTATTTAAGTCTTCGTTTCACGTCAGTTGTGCTGAGAAGCTGAAACCAGTTGTGTGGTGGTCTTGTGTTCAGTAAACATGTAATGGTATCAACACTCGTCTGTGTGATCGAGCCATCAAGTTCGGCCTCAATTGAGAGGAGTTTTTTCCAACTTTGGTGCTATCCAGACCAAGATGAGTAACAGGTTGTGTCTAGAAAAAGGCAAAGGTCATCCCTTGCTATCATGAACATCATGATGGTGCAGTTAAACTGGTGAACATCTAAACACTAGTTATTGTTTTCTGCATAATGTATACAATTATTGGATTATATATATATATATATATATATATATATATATTTTCTGGTATTTGTGTGTTTTACCTTTAATATAGATCATAACTGTCTATTTCACTTGTAGTCTGTTTTATTTAATCAATCAGTGGTGAACTATGCCTAAAATTTAGGAGGTGGGTTAAACCTGTCGACCCTAGTACATTGCACTATCAGGTATACACACTGCCCCCCCCCCCTCTCGCTCCCTCTGAGAAGAGGATGATAGATATAAAGCCTCTTTAGAGACATTATTTTGGTTACATAATAATCATTGATTAGACTGTATTCTACCAAATCTGAATATAATACAATATATATATATCTGTCTGTCTGTCTGTCTGTCTGTCTGTCTGTCTGTCTGTCTGTCTGTCTGTCTGTCTGTCTGTCTGTCTGTCTGTCTGTCTGTCTGTCTGTCTTCCTACAAGATTAAACACAAAATATTAACCATTTGTCAGCACTGATTTAATAGTTTCCCTTACTCCTCTCTGACTATTTTACATCAAATTTGTTAAACTTTTGTGACCAAATTTGTTCCGTGAATTTTAATTTTGCTTTCTTATTCTGATGACGTAGATGTAATATTTTTATACCAGTATGTATCGTATTATTTCCGGATAAAGTTAATTAAGAGATAGAAAACGGTATTTATTTTCTAGGAAGATGTGCAGCCAGGTGTGTGCACCAGACCCGGGTTTTTTCCTGGGATGGTTTATTCCACAAGAGGTTTAATTAGCAGAAGAAAAAAGTAGATGAAACATCTCGTTTTTTACAGTAATTTGTGATGATAGGATGTGATGAAATTACTGAAGGGAGCCTTAATTTGTCGTTTTAAAGTGTCTTGACTCACTCAGACGGGTAACTAACTTCTGTCACTGAGTTGTCACGTTATCTATTAAAATGTGGGTGAAACCTGTAGGGGTTGGGAGGGGGGAGGGGCTGTTTTCAATATCACACTCGTGGCAGCTGAAAGAGTACTGAAAGAGTACTGTTTGTATGTTTCACTTCCGGTATCCGTATTTTAATGAATAATGAAGGTGACAACTATAAATAATTACCTCTGATATAATTAGAAATAGGTAAACCACCTTTACTACAATCTTACCGCGGTAATTGTTATAAGTAGTAGACAGGATGTTGTGGGTGTTAACTTCCACAGACTACTAATTAACTTCTGGTCTGGTTCATGAATTAACTGTAAATGAGGGGGGAGGATTCCTGTCTTCTGGAGTGTGCAGTCATTGTGTTATAAACGTGAAATCATAACACACACACACAGTGTGATATTTGAAGCCCCCCTTTCCGCCGACCCCCACATGTTTCACCCAGAGAGAGAGAGAGAGAGAGAGAGATGTTAAGATAAGATTAAACATCTTCTCGACATCTTCATAGGCAAGCTGGTGAGCTAGATACTGGATCAGAAATTGAACAATTCCAGCTGTATCATAAGGGGAACAATTCCAGCTGTAGCGAAAGTGGAACAATTCCAGCTGTATTGGAAGTGGAACAATACCAAATGGTGTTGTCCTGTTGTCACTGTGATGACACAAAACATGATACGACTTCAATTAACTGCAGTAATAACTAATACTTCCTATTTTAGTAGCATAACTTATACTACTACAATAGGAAGTAGTGGTTACCATGGTGATAAATAACAGGAACTATCTTATCCGATAAGTGTCTCTGTCAGTCGGTTTACCTGCGTGCCATGCTGACTCACTAAGTGACTAGGTCACTGACTAGATGACGCATCAAGCTTGCCCGGGCATGCCTTTGATTGAGTGACTGACTCAATCGCAACTCACTCACCCACTGATACACCTTAGGACAAAAACCGCCAGTTAAGTATAAAGAAGAAGAAAGCTGAGCTTGAATTAAGACGGACAGATATCTATCATCTTCAAATAGTAATTAGCTACTCAAAGGAACCCTTAATTTCCACATAAAACCTTTCATATTAACTCCTGAGTGTTAAGCTCCCGTTACTTACTCAGATATGTCAATAATCTAGACAGAAATAAAAAAGCATCATCAGAACCAAATGATGTAAAAGTGACTGTTGATGATAAGCCAATGAGATGTATAATAGATTGGGGCTGGGGGGGGGGGGTAATTAAAATTTGAAACGTAAATATTTATGATACGAGAAACAGTTCATAGTTTCACCTCTGCGTTAGACAACGGGTTTCCCATCAACATTTTGTTTTAAACCCTTTAGACACCGCGCTTGTCCCTTTGGAAGAAAAAAAACCCCAACCATCGATATGATTATAATAAGCCAGTAAAGGTTACACCTGTTGTGCTCTTTTAATCCATAATCCAGGTAGGACGACATAATCGCTTCATCTAATCACACACTTGTTATCGTGCCCAGTTCAAAGCCCGTCGTCCTAACCTTGCCTCGGCGGATATAAATCATTCGTGGCTCATTTCGGCAATTAACTCGCAGCTAGGCGTCAGGTGCCCATCGTCCACTCGTTCGCTCGCGTTATAAACCAAGGACGCTTTAATAAAAACGGGGGGTTATTTAATGCCAGCTTTTGACACGGATAAACGCGTACTCACGGATTTGCGACTTTCCCCCAGCGGATTTGCACAGTAAAAGCGTAAATATCCAAATAATCCACGAGAATTGCTCGCAGCCCACCAATCGCTGGACCATCTTCGAGGCGGCTAGAATCGGCTACTGGGGGCGCCACTTAGCTGGTGCTGACACCTGACGGTCGTATCGCGCAACAACGCAGAAGAAGGCAAACCCCAAAGACGGAGGTGGCACTGGTGTTCTGTGGTAAAGTGTGGCTGGCAAACGTCCGCTAAAATGTGTTTGTTTTACGAGCAGACATAGTCCTACAACAAGTGGCTCGGCTAAGTCACTTAGTCGAGATAAATACCCGAACTTCTTCCATACGGCGAGCTGTTCCTGAAATGTGTGGCACGTTGGATAAGCTGGCTATAGCTTACAGACTCGTATTATAACTGAATCTCTCTCTCTCTCTCTCTCTCTCTCGTGTGTGTGTGTGTGTGTGTAAAAATACTAGAAATCGTGAATACACCATCTGGATGATTCATCAAGAAGAAGCAAGTTTTCACTTAAATTTGACATATGTGAGCGCATACACACGCGCGCCCTAGCACAGAAAAATGGAACCGTAAATACCATATCTGGTGAAGACAATCATATATTCTGCAGTAAATCCTGCATGAAAATAATAAACCCTCTATAAGAGGCCGGGCCCTACAGCGACGGTCTGAGGTATCAATTCCCCTTAACATAAAACAACAACAACCATATATGGTTGATTCATCGGGGTACCGTTTCATGAGAGGTGATTTTTACACCTAAATATAGTGTTCGTGTGTGTGTGTGTGTGTGTGTGTGTGTGTGTGTGTGTGTGTGTGTGTGAATTATTCACGTACGACCAACTAGGAAGTCCGACTTATCCAGAAGGTTCTTAATGCTTTCACAACCGTCACGGACCAGGCTTTAGTCAGATCCTGGACGCGGCAGTGACATGAATTAATAACACGACGGGGCATCTATCGGTCGTATTTTATGTTGATATTACATAAATAATCACTAATAATAATTCGTTTTATGACGATCATACGTAGACTTTATTGATTTATGGCGACGTTACCATGGTACCCATAGACAAGACTTCAACCCCCCCTCCCCGGGGGGGGGGTGCGGAAATCGCTACACTAATTAATATATCGTTTCTTTATACCTAAGGTGATTAGTACTTTATTATATCGGTGTTCGTATTTGATCCTGACAATTATCCAGATAAACATTCCGTACGATCGTATGCAGCTTTCATATTAAATACAACACCTTTTAGTTGTCACGCTATCAACCCAGTAATGACGGCTTGCCATAATGGCGTAATGTATGGAAAGCCATTAGCGCATTACACGAATAAGGATACAATTTTCAGTTTCCATTTTTTTCTTGCCATTAATGTGTCCATTAACGAAAAACTACATTCCCCGAGTTTGGTGCCAATTATATTTTCTTGTGTGTGTGTGTGTGTGTGTTGTGTGTGTGTGTAGAGAGAGAGAGAGAGAGAGAGAGAGGAAGAAATCTTGTTTCTGCGTAAAGATAAAGCTCGTCTACCGAATGTTTTGTTGCGAAGACACCGAAAGACTAAGAAACAGATGTATGTATCTACAGAGCTCTCTACGAGTGGCAATCTAAATATTTCTAGGATGTCTGAAGTATGCTCCAGTCGGAATATATATATATATATATATATATATATATATGAGGTATTGATATATCAATGATCAAAATGGATATTATGTTACAATTGCACTGGCTTCCTGTAGGTTTAAGATCATTGTAAAGATCATGTTTTACACATTTAAAGTAATGAATGGAACAGCACCAGTGTATCTAAGTGATAATGCTCTGATCTGACTCCTATTCACTTTTGAGGGTAAAAAAGCCGCACAGCAATGTACGGAGAGAAATCCTTCCGAGCATCAACTCCCAGGCTGTGGAATAAGTTGCCAAATCATATTAAATAAAGACATATTTGGTAAGATTCTTAAATTCACTTATTTAAATTGGCGTATTTATAATATTTAAAATTAAGCAATCTCGTATATTCATTATTATTTTGTATCTATATACAACACAATCCGTCACCACTCGTTTTTATTACAAAATACAAATTAGCCACATGAAGGGTTCATCTTAACAATGGTTCATATACTGTCCTGTGGCTGTAGAGTTTACTTCGTCTCGAGCGGCATAACGTGTAGAAATTCCGCTTCTTCGAATCTTCTTTCAAAAAGGACGACCTTTCCTCCGTTCTTACTAAACACCGCGCCAACTGATGCGACTGGAAAGCAATCAGCGTTTAGGCAACTTTCTGTCAACTGTGTCGAAACGCTGGTCCATAAATCAACGGTTTGTTTGCGAACGCCGCCAGATTAACTGCCTTTTAACAAACATGATCATTCGTTGGGTTAGGATATGTCGGCTAATAAGGATATAAACATGATGGCGCACTTCTTTTATTGGCCGTATATGCCCGGTGTCTATTTTGTGCGGAAGGAAGCCAGATCATTAAATAAACACGCCATCAAAGTTGTGCCGTATAGTTTTTGAACAATATACGCCAATCGTATTTACATACACCGACCATTGTTAGACGGCTGTCAGGCTTATAGTGCTTCTATCCAGCGTTCCCTGTTGCGTCAGACTGGAACACGATTACAACAAAATACAGCATGAACGTGACAATAACTCCGCGACCCGTTGATCCACATCCGGGGGTATACAGTGGTCCACGTATGACAAATTAATACCCGTAAATGCCCGTTCCACAATAACCACGAACTGATTGGACAAGCCAGTGTTAACAATAAACCCCAGTCGAGTACAGTGGCCCGTGTACCGGGCGACTTTTGACGTCGCTGCGCTCGTGGCGACCTCTGTTGTCATTAAATGATTAATAAAGCAGAGGCTTCCGGGGAGGTATTAATAATATCAGCGATGAATCAAATGGGAAGGGTTCTCGTAAACCGGCTGCCGCGTCCGGGGGATTGCCGAAACTCAAACGGCCTTGACCCAAATGGCCCCTTGCCGCATTAACGTCATGAATAATGGCGGCCAATTACATGATCGCTGGAAAGACATCAGAAAATGCGTAAGATAATTGTGAATAATGGCGGACAGCTCAATAAAACCCGATCTCATCAGAGGTCTATCTTATCAGATTATAGAAATGTGGCATATTTCAGAGGAAGAGCAAGTCACGTGATATCAGATGATGATACTATTGTCACTTATCTACCCATCAAAGTGATAAGATAATTAGCAGTTACAGACTTACTGACCATGGTCTGTAAGCTGATATATGTATGTATGTATGTATGTATGAAAAAAATATATATATATATATATATATATATATATATATATATATATAATGTGTGTGTTGTTGTGTGTGTGTGTGTGTGGTGTGTGGTGTGTGGTGGTGTGTGTGTGTGTGTGTGCATGCGTGTGTGCGTGTGCGCGCGCTAGCGTACTGGAGAACAACAATGGACAATTGTTATGCATCTAAAATGGAGTCATCACTTAATTGTTTAATGTTGTTGAGTGAACAGTTGCTGGGTGAGTTGCTGAGTGAGACGCGACCAGACAAGACACCAGCCTGTCTCCCAGAATGCTGTCCAGGACTATCCTGTATACATCACGACACGGTGCGTCATTTATTTAAGTCAGATTCCGGTGTACGACTGGGCGGACTGGGGAGTGTACGAGGTCAAATACCAAATCCTATAACTCTGAGGTCAACCAATTAGCTGATGGAAACGTGCCAGATGTGATTTTCGTGATGTATTATTTAATATATATATTTAGAATATATATATGCTTATTACAACTAGAGTCACTATGAGGATCAACACATTATATCGTGTTTACACCCGTAAGTTAGATTTCATGATCTGGTAGCGCGTTGGACCACAGATCACTACCACCCGTGTTAGAATCTCGGCGTGGGCATATCTGAAAGGTGTTTCATCTTCGACTTCGCTTTATTACCTCTGGAGGTCGCTCAGCCAATTTAGCCTACCATGCGCACAAAACGTGGCCGTAAAACATCAGTCATCATCATCATCAATCATCTATATATGATCCAGGTCTCACTCGATTTCCCGTTCATAGTCGGAGACTTTGGTAATAAAAAACATCCATTTAAAGATTTTACTAATAAGTTATAAATCTAACAATGACATGACACTTAAATACCTGTGTGAACTGGTGTCCATTAGAAAGTCATCCCAGAAAACTCAGGTCATCCAATCAGATACTATTGCGTGTGCCTGTGTCTCGGCTCAAGTCATATGGTGATTGTGCATTTAGTAATGTAGCCCCCCCCCCCAGTTTGTAGAATAAGTTGCCGGCAGATATTAGAAATGCGTCGTCTCTTGTTTTTTTTAAAATCAATACTAATATATCCTATTCAAGGTTTCTTTCACAGATAAATACTAATTATCGTTTAAATTTCTTATAGGGTTTTTACAGACATAATATTTGGTGGATCACTGTATAGCGCATTTGAATGGCTCCTGGTAGTACGGTCGGTTTATTAAATATACACTATTATCATTATCATTAGTAGTAGTAGTAGTAGTAGTAGCAGTAGTAGCAGTAGTAGTTGTTGTAGTAGTATTAAAGAACAGCCACAAATAAATACCGCTTGGTTGTGGTGCGTGCGGGCGTGGGTGCGTGCGTGCGTGGGGCAACAGGTCACGGAAACAAAACAGCTATCGCGGTTAGAGAAGTTGGAAGCTGAAAAGGTGTTACTCAAACTTCAACCAGTAGCACTCAAACTTCAACCAGCAGTACTGGGATTAACTCACTAATTAAGTCGTGAGTACGTCTCTACAGTCCTACCTACTCGCCCTTGATGATTATCATCTAATATAAAACAAATCACGGATTGGTTTTTTAAAAAGCAGATCCTTGCTGCGTTGGAATCAGAATGATAATTAGACAAAAATAGTTATTCTGGGTCTTTTACATTCCGTGGAATTTCACCCCCAGGATATCACAGAGGAAATTAGGCATGACATATGAAGATTAAGATACCTCTAACCTCGTATAGAGGAAGGGAGAATTGTCTCTGGTGCTGGATTAGGTGTAGGTAAGACGGAGCTTTGTTTACCCTCATTACAGGTAAAACACCCCGGGGACGCACGCACGACGCACGCACGCACAGCACGCACGCACGCACGCACGCACGCACGCACGCACGCACATCTCAGGTGGGCTACTCCCTTGGGCAATGAGATGATGATGATATATAGCATCTTAAGGACGCAAATAATGCTAGGATTCGATTTCACAACAACCAAAAAATGGCTTCCTCTCTATCCCTCTGTTACGCCGAAGGGGCGACTAAATTAGGTGACATTAAATGGTCTCTCTCTAAACTAGTGTTGTATTAATGAGTCACCGTATCCTAATTAACTCACTTGAATATTTGATTTTCATATAGAACATTATTGTAGATTTCTGCCAATAAATAAATTTATTCTATATCAATATGATGTTTGTGATGTTTTGATGAGCATCTTCGTACACATTATGTAAATTCGAGTTATTTCGCTCTAATTATTTGATGTTATTGGTTCTAGTTACGACGATAGCTGAGGGGGCGCCACCGTGATCAAACTGGTAGCGCGTTGGATCTGCGATCACTGCCGCCACTTGAGTTCGAATCTTGGCGTGGGCATATCTGAAGGTTGTTTCATCTTTGACTTCGCTTCATCACTTGTGTTTATGGGATTTATTTCCCTATAGTCCCTAAACAACCAAACCCAATTTACGCATGCGCGCGCGCGCGCGCTGATGATTGCCCACACATACTGTCTCTAGCCATAAAGAGACAAATCACTGCAAATTGGAAAGGGACAGGCAAAACTGATGATCATACAGCAACACATTACATCAGTGAGACTCAAGCCTATCATCATCATCATCATCATCATTTGCACCAAAAACGTTAAATACCAAACTTACTACTTCTGAATCCAAAACACATTTTATTTCATCTAATATCATATATCGCCTTTTGCCTTTTAGCCGTGGAGTTCTTCCTTCGGCATATGGAAGCCTTTTTGCTCATTTCCTTTCACTTGTTGGAAAGTTTTTCAGATAAGTTTCTCATGTTTGAACAACTTCCCTGTGCCCGCCGATGTAAATATTTATCACCCCTCCCCCCCAACTCGGATATAGATTTTCATCACCGTGCTCGTCACAGAATCATCGCTCCATCATCGCTTGCCGCCATTTTTGTCCAAACCATTGATGACTAGGTCAGATAATTGATGGCATAGTGTCTGGTTATCTGTCTGTTAATATCTCTTTCACCTGGTTGCATCCGAAATAAACACTTTTACAAACACCACGATGGAAGGGCGTCAATGTGGGCTAGGAACCCACAGGTGTATTGATAATCTCAATACACCTGTTATGGCAAATGAGGTCAATTGCTAGAAACCAGGTATACTTTATTAATAAAATACAAACTTGTGTATTTAAAAATTCTTTCATTTCTCTCGCCTGTTTCATTCAGATATCGGTCAAGGTCGGTCACGTGATGAAGACGTATGGATGGATGGATGGATGGATGTTGTTTAACGACACATCGGCATAATTTAGGCCGTTCAGAATCCTAGAAAGGTCACGTGATGAAAGAAATGAAGTAATAACTCGATTATCAGGGAGCACTTTGAGTAAAAACACGCGTCGTTTACTTGTTACTAATACAGACAACAAAATACTATTTACAAACTCGTATTTAGTTCAGTATTGGTGTTTAAGTTTTTCCTGGCAAATATTATTGCTAGAAGATCAGTTTAATTCTTGTACGTGAGTTAAAACTTCAAATAACATCCTTCCATCCAACTAGGTCAATGGTCATACTATTTGCCACACTGTGCGACATAATACGCTGTACATCGTCGTATTCATTATATTCGGCCCATCTAGCCAACCATGTGCACAAAAGTGGCTGTAAAACACCAAACATAATTTAATAAAAATAATAAGTTATATTAAAAGACGTAAGGTGCAAAATGCACACGCTATCACTACATAACATGACAGCTATTAGAACACCTTTAGTTTAACTGAGAAGCCTCATTAGCCATTTATTGATAGTTTCCAGGTATGATCTGTCAGCTGTGGATGCTGTCTGATGTAATTAGAACATTGTTCTCTCCAGCTGCTGAGAATTACCATTACCAGAAACTCATTCATAACAATCCCAGCTGCCTTTTATGTTAGTCATGAGTTTATAATTGAAATATTTGACTTCTCTAATACCGGTCTACCGCGTTCGCTAATTAACTTTCAGGAGTCGGAATGTTTTTTTTTAATTATATGAATTATTTCTTTTGAGTTAAGGAACAGTCATTTATCGGGGTTTTTTCCCCCTGTACGTTGAAAGACTCCCTCCAGTGTGTGTGTGTGTGTGTGTGTGTGTGTGTGTGGGGGGGGGGCGATCGCGCGTGCGTAGTGACACAGAAAATCATGAATATAAAGCAGCGATATTTTTATGCACAGACGAGTAATTTCTTACCAGTAGCGCGCGGGAGCCTCTGTGGTCTAACTGATAGCGCGTTGGACCACAGATTACGACCACCTGAGTTCGAATCTCGGCGCGGACATATCTGAAGGGTATTCTTTGACTTCGCTTCATTACCATTGGAGGTCGCTCGGCCCATTTAGCCTACCTTGTGGACAAAAGTGGCCGTAAAACTTCAATCGTCATCATTAACAACAGGGTGCATTTTCGCGCGTGTGTGTAGAATAAGTGAGTGAGTGATAATAGGGACTATTATAATTTGAATAGTTTATCCAGAGGAGTATGCAAAGGTGAGACTGAGAAAAATTACTCTGAGGCAACGTTTGTTGGTTTTATATATATATATATATATATATATATATATACACAGCGCATTCTTTCGTAAATGAATCTATAACAGAAAACTCTCAGCTATGCGAGCCTAACTTAATGCTGACATCACTATTCACCACAATGACACATAAATATAATTACGAGATAAAACAAAACATTCGGTTGGTCGAGAAACGACGCCCTTGACACCACCCCCCTCCCCGACGGCTTCTTAGCCAATGACGTATCGCCGAGTGAGAGCCGTTGATATTTTGAACTACTTCCAGAAATATCTGCCGGAGTCTGCAAACAATCACAAAGACGGATAGATGGTGATAAATATTAATATATTTTGTCAGTTTGTTATAATCAGGTCCTGTATCGTCTAGTGTGTGTATGTTACAGGTTAAGGTCGGTATCCAGCCTATCCTACTGTCAGAGATTATGTCGATGATGATAAGTTTTGTTTATTTGTATCGTAATTTCTTATTTTCAGGTCGGTTTTTGTTGGGTTATAAATGCTGAAGGATGTACATCGTAGGCTCTGTGCTGTGCTGTGATTTGATGTGTTTCTGTGTGTTGTATGCTATGTTATGTAGAACCTGGCAAGCTGCTTTTTGCTGGGCTTGTGCTGTGGTGCTGTTCTATGCTGTGTCTCGTCTTGTATTTACGCATTATCTTGTCATGCTGTATTATGCTGTACTATGCAGGGTCAAGCCTTTCTCATGAACGGTCTTGTCAGGTTGTGCTGTGCTTCAGCAATGCATCTATTAAATAAAATAGGTGACAGTTAGATTAAGGCACACTAACTCACACATCCACACACACACGCATATATATATATATATATATATAGAGAGAGAGAGAGAAAAATTTATACCTGATAATATAAAGTTAAGACACTTACATTCAGCCAGAACAAACACCAGGCAAGTATGTCTATCAAAGAACACCCCCTCCATCCCAATAACTTCCTAAAGCCAAGTTTATTCCGCAATTAGCCACATATTCCAGTAGTTTGTGCAAGTTGTTGTCAGAGTTTATCCCTACGGCCTATAGTAGATCATTACTGGCGTTATCTAACATACAGATATCCAGATTGGACAAAACTAATATATCACCAACACATTTGTTCATTGTATCACGGAGTAAAAACCCGTAAACACGGACGGTGCCGGGCTATTTCATTTTAATTAAATCTTGACAACTGTCCACCATTTCCTGGCCACAGATCATTATCCGTTGTATAGCGAGTCGAACGATTCCATGATTTTGCTAATTAACGTTTTTTTACCAATTGAGAGAATAAGACTTGATACGACGACTTATCCGGATTGTTTACGTTGCCATAGAGATTAGCGTAATTATATTTGGGGTGAAGTTAATCAGTCTAGCAAGTTATGGGAGATGTTTGTTTGACCGTAGATAGTAATTTATATTAGTGTCTGCACCTGTCACTCGCCTACGAATAAACGTGAGTTATGACAACAATAACCGTTTCACGCACGTCTTGATGACGTCACTACTCTCTCTCTCCTGAGTGATCACGGTTTTATGGGGAAAGGTTTTAAGTAACCCGGATTAGACAGACACTGGATTATCTCTCAATTTTAACATCTCATGAGAAATGTGATTTTGGTAAGACAGTAAGACAAATAAAAGATAATATTTGTCTTCTGTTTTATTTATATATTTATACGCTCGCATTGGGGGTCGGGGGGGGTCGATAGCGCAGTTATGAGAACATTGCGGCCACGTGTGTTACAGGTGCGATCACTCACGGAGGTTAGACAAAGTACTAAGTGACTTTTGTGATTAATAATTTTCATGAAGTTCGTGACCAAGAAGCTGTAGAGCCATGATCACGATAGTTAGGAAACATTGGGTCGTGTCTTTGAACAGAAAATACGAATAATTTGAATAGAGCTTCCTGTCTAAGTACTCTTTGTTCGTGCTAGTGAGTACTCGGGCGCTTATTTTTCACGAAGCACTGGCTACTCATATGTTACCCGTGTTTTGTAAATCGTCCATGTATCGTGCAAGATAATAGTTACGAGAATAGATATTTAATTCGTAGGATACTCGGGGAATACTCCATATCATCATGTTTAATAAAAATGAAAAGATGTAATAAATTTATTGATTATGACTTAGTTATATAAGAGATCAATATTGTGGTTGACTTTGTTTACTGGCTGGCATAGATCATTTGAAAAGGACTAGTAAACGACGGATCTCTCATCATCACCTCTCATCACCAAACAAATTAATATTAAATAAACCTAGGGAGATAACAAGGTGACAATCGTGTGTTGGACTTCACGTAGTGGGTGGATCTACGTTTACGTGAGAGATGATCCGGTATTTGTCAGATCCGCGCAGAGAAAACAACAATGACCTAGTGACCTACTCTCCTAATAATCGTGCTAATGTTGCTTATACAATTTCAACTTGCAGACAGATACTTCGGTGCCAATTATAGTGCGCTCTCTCCATCTCTCTCCCTCACACATCACACACACACACACACACACACATTGCGCATTCTTATGCTGCCATAGGATAAGACAGTTAGGTCAGACAAACAAATCATTCACATTACTTCTACTAAACAACTAATTTATTTTGACAGAATACACGAAAATAAAACATTCAAATCTTAACAATGGCATTTATTTTGCTTGTTCGTCCAAACAAAATTAAGTTATTTATTATATTTATCTCACCAACATCGTTTATATCACAGACATCATATTAATTATTTGGTTTTAAATAAATCGATTCGATCGCGAACTCAATTCAACAGGTTGGGATTCGTATTTTTTCTTTAAAATCGATGTTATTAAAAAAATGTTGACGACAGAAACGTTTGTAAGGCATTAAGTGCACGATACGGAAAATAAATTAAAGGCGACACACAAGGGCACACAAATCAGCAAATGTAAGCCATCCACACACTCTAATGGTACTCTGATATGAAATGATCGTGAGCGATAATATGGTTAAACACATCTCAGACTCACCAATACCTTTTGCTCGCCACAGTTCATATATTTCTTAAAAGAATAGACGATAAGTTATAGATTAATTTACTCTAATTCTACTATTGCATCCTATTTTATTTATATTTTATTTCAGTTCGTAACTGTAAGTATTGGCAGGGCATTAATATCTATAGTGCCCTGCCGGTACTTGCATTTAGTATTGGCAGGGCGTATTATCTACTGGGTCTCTTTTGCTGAGGAACTGTTACTTGCGTCCTAGAATGATGATTGATGATGATGATTTAAGTTTCACGGCCACTTTTGTGCACAAGGTAGGCTAAATGGGCCAAAGTTAAAGTGGCGAAGTTAAAGATGAAACAACCTTCAGATATGCCCACGCCGAGATTCTAACACGCGTGGTAATGATATGTGGTCCCACGCTACCGCTAGACCCCGGAGGCGCCCTACTTGCGTGCTGGGGCTCCAGTTGTTAAAAATACTTTGTACTCTAGGTAGCAATACATGTACACACATATATATATATATATGTGTATGTGTGTGTGTGTGTGTGTACTATCATAAGAATACTTTATATATAGTTATATACATTATTTCATACCATGGATTATCACAGCCCTGAGTATTGGATGTAGATTGCAGATAAAGATATCTTTGTGCGCGCCTTAAAATATACCTCATGAAGCGTCATTGTCTTTCGACTAGAGCTGAATGTTTCTTATAATTAATAAAGTCATTCTCATACTTATTACCAATGCCAAGCAAACATATATTATGTTATAACGAGGGAGCGCTGTAATATGATATAAATGTAATTCAGACAAAGAGCTAGCATTGCACATTACTGTGTTTTTTTTCTTCTGTTCTTTGCTAAAAGTAGAAATATTCGTTGTAATTCGTAGATTGATGTGTTTTGTGACATTTGTAGCAAACTTACAGCAGTCAGTATATAAGTAACAGCGGGTGAAATACAGATTACTTAGTACAGACATATCAAGGAGAGAACGTTGAGCATTATCACAAGGTGTGACAGTTACACGAGGGAAACTTACTGGCTGTTACAAGTTGATGTACAGTATAGCAGTAACGTAAAGGACGACAGCCGGTCTTTGAGTACAGCCATGTCGTCCTTCTCTAAGATGACGGTTAAATGACAAATCTATGTTCTCTGAGATGGCGGTTAAACCTCGTTATGACAAATAGTGACCACTGTTGACATTTATATCAACCAATACAGTCATGATCTTGTGTCGATGTGTATCAACACCACCGACTGTAACATGTAACTAATATGAATTGAGGCTAATAAAAAAATGGTGTTTCGTCGGATCGTGATCTTGTTTTGATTCCTCGTCCAAACTGTGACTTAGTTTCTCTGATATCTTCTCACAGTCAACTCAAATATCAATCAAACTTATATTATACTGATAAAAATAATGACATTTGTAAAGCGGGCGCTCGTTGATATCATTATGGCAATTAGTTAAGTTGGACAGGATTAAAGATGACGTTATACGCACCTCCGCTTGTGTCACAGTTTTGAGGGAAAGTATGTCGGTGAGTTCAACCAATCGTCATCGGGCGCCTCCGTAGTCTAACTAGTAGCGCATTAGATCTCAGATCACTACTACCTGAGTTCGGATCTCGGTGTGGGCCTATCTGATGGTTGGTTCATCTATGGCTTCGCTTCATTACCCTTCGAAGTCGCTCGGCCCATTTAGCCTACCATGTCCACAAAAGTGGCCGTAAAACATCAATCATCATAAACTAATCGTCATATTATAGTGCTATTATACCACTAACTTCTCCTTTTACTTGGCCTTTAAAGTAATATTTAATGGCATACGTATCCCAGCATCCTCCTTCCACCCGGTAGCCATGTTCCGCCCATTTTTATAGGCCACCGAGTGGACGTGACACGGTACCCACGCGTCCCGGAAAACCTGGAAAATCGCAACTTCACTTTCCAGGTTCTGGAAATGTGCTTGAATTTGTCAAAATCAGGAAACGTCCTAGAAAAGAGTACCAGTACATAGTCTTGATATCTTTTGTCGGTTAACATTTAAATAAAAGTGGGTGGATCAAAACAGCTAGAAGAGGATGGGATAGGAAGTGGATAGGACGCTATATAAGTGGCGTCCGTTGCTAATATTCGGCATAATTGCATTTAACATTTATTAAATGGCGTTATTACTGTCTGATGTGTAGTCCATATTGATCTATTTCAGGGTGTATTCAGTATCTATTTTTGTTGACAATAATTCACCTGGGGAAGATATCAGCCGAACACGGACTTAAATCGGAGAATAATAGATGACATTTGAATATTTTGGGAAATGATGTGGAAAGAGAGCTATACAAATCTGGTATAGTAATAATGATGGTGATGATGATGTTGATGATGATAATAATAATTGTAAACTTACAACGTATTATGTCTTCATACATTTATTATTCTACCTAATCCCACAAAGCTCTTTATGGCTTTCCCTCGAATGGCAGACGTTGATAGATAATGTGTCAATTTTTTACATTGTCTTCACATAAAAATAAAAATTTGTATATGAAGACTATTTCTGATATATTATTTTAAAAATATTTGTTTTGTCAGGAATATCTTCTCGATGTCCCATTTCGGTAAATGATCCATTTAGCTGAACCGTCTCGAACACCGAAAAAGACATCTCCATAGCCTATCTGGTAGTGTAGTTGGCCACAGACTTCTAGTACACGAGTTCAAACCCTGGGGATGTTTCATTTGTCACCTCGCCTCATTACCGTTGGAAATGTCGGTCCATTTGGCCAACCCTGTCACAGCAACATTTCTCGAACAGTAAGTCCAAAGCGAATCTGAATATGAACGGTCATCCCCAGCTGGAGGAATAGTCACCTCTTTTAGATTTGAATATTTGAGATAATATTGCAGCAAGTGGGTCAAATAAGTTAGTTAAAGAAACATGTCCACCAAATTTTCCGAACATTAGTCTTTGTCTGTGGATATAGCTATATACGTCGTTTGAAGTATATCCCTCGAACTATACCACAGACGGACCTAATACTCTCCCTCTGTCTGTGCGTGGGTGTTCGCGTGTGTCTGCATGTGTAATAAAAAAGATAACAGATGGTTATCTCACAACACTGCTATCTTGGTTTTCTGTTTGTTTGTTTTGTTATATTTTTGCATTTTATCTGAAATGTGCAGTATTCAGGGTAGGGTACCCACAGCATAGGGAAGACAGGGAAAATTTCAAGTAATTTTCCCTCAGAGGAAAACACGGAATTCAAAAATTTGGAAAAGACATTGGAAAATACAGGGAATTGTTATCCCTTTGTTCAAAATGTATAGCATTAGGGGTGGATGGAGGCTGCGTTATTAAAAAAAAGTTCATTCAACATGCAATTTTTGCACACAATACACAGGGAAATTTCTTATATCAAATAGGGAATTTCATTTTTGAAATCCTGTGGGTACCCTGCATAGTAATCATAACTGACACCTTCATCCTGACTACCATATATATAGTGAGACGTTTTGTAAAGTTTCTGTACACCTAATATGTTTACTCAATCCCCACATCCACATAGTCCATTCAGCCTCTGCAGGCCTAAGTTCACTTATTCTCCACATACCTCGTTCCACTAATTCTTGACGTACCTAAGTCCACTTAACCTTTACTTCACCTCAGTCCACCCAACCTCTACATACCTCATACCATTGATCTTCCACGGACCCCGATCCACTCAGTCTGCACGTCCCTCAGTCTACTCAGCTGCCTCATACTTTCCCCACCTATCATCCACGTATCTCAGTCCACTTATCCGCCACATACCTCAGTCCATTCAGCTTCCACATGCCTCTATCTTTTGAGCTTCCCCTTGGCATATATAAACTATAACGTTTATGTTGGAGAAGCTATATGATTCATGCCCCTGTGGGAGTTGAAATTGTGTGGGTATATTGCCCGAAGCTGGCGAAATAATGTTAAAGTGCCCAGAGATGAATAGGGAAAAAAACACCTTGAACACTCTAAAGTGAGGGAAGTGATTGATTCGTTTGGCCTCAGATCTTGTCTCATTTAAGTCATATGATACATGGGCTCCTCTACCTGGAACTGAATTGATCGAGGCAGACGTCTATTAACAGAGACAGCCACCACTGGGATTCGATTTCCCGACACATAGGTATGTCGTACATTGTAGTACCACCGCCAACATTTTTCAAACCCAGATACAAAGCATTCGAAAGTACGTTTGTTAGAGTCAGAAAATGTCTATTTTTGTTTTGTTTTGTTGAGTACAGACAAATCCTACATCAGTAAGCTAGTCGTTTGTTTATTCCGGTTACCTGTGTGTGCCTGTTTTGTTAATGACGGACAAAATGTGATCAGACATTTGGCCAATCGTATCAGTTCTGTAACGAGGTCAGTAGGGAAGTCATTCGACCTGACCTAATTAATGCTTTAAAATAAAATTGTCTCAGGCTTTCGCTTAGCCTCGACGCTGGCCACATCCGGGTCATATATACGAGGATGACGACATCCTAAAAAACAAAACCCCAGTATCGTCATGACTCGAAGCCGAAAGTAATAGTTTTGCAATCCACTCCTCTACCGACTGCGAGAATATTATCGTAGGCCATTGATGTTTATCGGCAATAAAGTGAATGATGTATCACATCTGACAGATAACCCCTGAGAGTCCGTTCTGGATCAGTGCTGCCCATAAACTGGAAAATAATTCCCCGGAGAGAGTTTTATATTTCCCGGAATATGACTAACTTAGTGTCCGGGAGAGAGAGACGACCTCGGACTCGGTACAGGGATTGTTGGAGCATTTCGTCGGAGGATTGGGTGATCTACTTGATGGCGGTATACGCCTCTGGTTCAAGGTCGTGATGGGTCAAATGTTCCGGATTTCGGTTGAAACATTAGCATACCCCGAAGGTATGGTTGTTTTTTTATGTTGTTGTTGCTTTCTGGATAATGATACGTGACAACAAATATGAAATACCAAGATTACTTGCCGTGTGAGTCAGTTGCACCGGATCGGTCGATCAGTCAGTCATTATCAGGATGCGTCCACTAGTGAGTAAGCAAATCAGTGAGTGAATGAGTGAAATAAAGAGTTAGTTAATTGGTTTATTAACGATCCTCAAACTCATGAGTAATATCACTTAATGATCGTTTAAAATTCCTTTTGATGTTTAGTTTAAAAACAAGAAATATCATAATGGAAGGTGTTCTAGTCCAATTGATCTTGTTTGTGTGTGTGTGTGGGGGGGGGGGCTGCCACTTAATTAGACAAACCATAATAAAAATGATAATAATAATAATAATGACAGTTATTTTACAACCTGAAATGAGGGCGACCAATATGGTCTGTAATTTGTAGCTTCACCACGAGGACTACTTGTAAACAAATCCAGAATTTACAACAGATGGCATATTCAGTGGAGAAAATCTTGGCAATTGCCGAGTTGGTTGAAGAAAACTCCTAATATAGTGCCACGGCCGGAATTCGAACCTCCGACCTCCCGCTCAGCATGACCACGAGTTAGGAGTACCACGCTCTAACCCATGAGGCAACAGAGGTGGCCATATCCAGATAGCATCACTCAAATCAGTATCCAAGTCACAGTAGAAGATAATGACATAAACGCTCCATGAGGCCGTACCTTGGCACTCCAAGGAACGCGCACAGAACCCTCAAAAGAATAATCCTCTTATGTAATTGTTTTACCTGAACATACGATGTACTCATCCAAATATCATAACGAATTTATAAAAAGATGTCAACATGTTTGTTACCTCAGTAATATACTGTCTGTTGGGTGTTTTGAGGCTATTTAAAGTGACTTTTAAAGGCGGTGTATACAATTACTAATTAACCCAGACGTATACCTGTCGGTTGATACGTCTGTTCCGTCTTATCATTCAATGATGTCACAAAACTTGTTCAAGAAGATGGCGAATAAATGTAAAAGAAACCTTACTCCGAACAAAGGTACTATTATTGTGTTTCGTGAATATACTGTAGATCGGCAAATGTTGACAATCGTATTAACTTGGCGAATTTGGGGAATGGCAAAAATCGCATCATAAATCTCATCAAACCAAGAATATGCCCAATTAATACGCCACCATCTTGTCCAGATTATTAAATTCGCCAACTTAACACGTCACTTGAATTAAACATGTTTCTAAATTGTATTAAAATGTGTTCGTATGAATAGTTAAAATAAATCGGATTATGTACATACATACATATTTTATATAGTCTAATTTATTACAAAAACAAATCTTTGGCTCCTTTCAATGAAGCTTTCTTGTTTATGTGATGATGATGATGATTGATGTTTTACGGCCACTTTTGTGCACATAGTAGGCTAAATTGGCCAAGCGACATCCAAAGGTAATGAAGCGAAGTCAAAGATGAAACACCTTTCAGATATGCCTACGCCGAGCTTCGAACTCCGGTGGTAGTGATCTGCTGTCCAACGCGCTACCGATAGTAAAATATTAATATTTCATATATCACACGTTTCCGGAATCACAAGCCGCTTCTTTGTATTCGGTTCACTGATGAATCGTCCACATTTTGTAACCACAGTTTGTGATTCCCTGTAAATGTTGCTGTTTTACGGCCATTTTGTGTGCACATGGTAAGCTAAATGGGCCGAGCGACCTGCAAAGGTAATGAGGCAAAGTTGAAGATGAAACATCATTCTGAAATAGCCCGGCCAGGGTTTGAACCCAGGTGCTATAGATATGTGGCCAACCGCGCTACCAGTTAGACCGAGGAGGCGACCTGTGATTCTCTGTAACAGCGCCATTTGCATTCACTGCTGAAACACACACACAAACACACAAACACACACACACACAATTTTCCAATGGTCAACTATACTGATAACATATAAACAACTATATGGATGTTATTAATATTTCACTTAGTATATGTTTTGATGGCGAGAAGATAAACTCTGGATTTAGACAAATTGTTATAGACAAGGATTCAAAACAAGATCGAAATTATAATTTACTTTTGATTAGCCTTCATTTGTCTCTTGCAAAACTGTTCCCAATTCTCTCTCTCTCTCTCTCTCTCTCTCTCTCTCTCTACTATATATATATATATATATATATATATTATAGGCTTATGCCCATAAAGCAATCTATAATCAATTTAAGAAGCACTAAATATATCTCGACATGTTTTCTGTCTGGTTATGTCGCCATTTTGACTGATATTGGTTAAGACGAGGTCAGACAAATAAACCGGGGGAAGGGGTCAAAGATTAATTAGGGGATCAAAGCCAAGAATCCACTAGGGGATGTGTGTGTGTGTGGGGGGGGGTTGTTCCCTATTGATCTACCAGGGAGTGGGTGTGTTGATGCGCAAATGAGTGCGTCAGCGAGTCGGCGTGTCAGTCAGTCAGACATTAAGTTAGTCATTCAGTCAGCCACACCTGGCTAACCAGTCAGTGGGTCGGTCGGTCAGTCAGTCCGTCAGTTTTCTAGCAAAATGTATCCCATTTAAGCATCGACCACAACATCCGTTTAACCAAACGTTCCAATAAGTTAGTAGACACAAAGCCTCTCAATAGCCGCCTCATAATGATTGATGGCGGATAATATTATTAATTCGATGTTTTATGTTACATCAGGCTAATCTTTAATCATAAATCTACGACAAAAACAAAACAAACGGAAGAACAAACTTCATTTGCTGAAGCGTGAACTAATCTCATTTTCCAGCAGTAATTCAGCCGAGTTTATGGCGGATACCTCCCTCCCCCCTCTCCTCCCCCCCGGGCACGAGCGTACCGTTTTATGTTCTTTTATTTGCATATCGCCCGCTTTCTAATTAATTTACCTATTTTTCATCCCGATGAGATGTCGGCATTTTATGTTACAGACCTGGAATAATCAAGGTTAAAATGTGTCGGCGATCGGAATTAGGTTAACTCGCTTGTCTTGTTGGCTTTTTCATATTCGGCGATGAGGTTCTGTTTTGTTTTTCGTTTCGCTTTGTTTAAGGGTGGTGGAGGGGGTGGAGTCAGATGTGGAGGGGGTGGTGGAGGGCGGTGGTGTGGGGGGAGGGGTTCGATTCTCGGCGAGGGACCGTAACGTAGCCGAAGGGGATGCGACGGGACTCCGTTCGAGGAGCGACCCGCGCCAATATCGGAGATGCGTCGGAAATTGGAAACGAAAATGAATTATCCCGCGTTTCTCGCGTAACTCGTCCGGGTTTCGCGCTAATTTTCAGTTACACACCGGTCACCGAGTCACTGGGCATCCCGATCATCCCCGTACCCCCCGGCCCCACTCCGACTCTGCTGACCCTCCCCCCCCTCTCTCCGAGACAGATACATCTCGGCCACGGTAACACGAGATGGCCCGTGTCTATGAGGAAGACACGCCTATCCAATCTAATTAGCGTTTAGGTGAGAACAAAGCCCGACGTCGTGGCGAATTGGCGCCGAGTTTTGCGTAGAAATTCTCGCCGATCGGCGACTCGTTGTCAAGGTAACTAGGTTAATGAGATGGGAACGGTGACATCTGTTCTAATTCCTGGCTGAAATCCGCGGAATGACGTCATAGGGGATAGGCTGCGGAAGAACGGGACATCGGTATCGCTACAGAGGACGTGGCTGTTGGGCAGTAATTACAGAAGATATGGCTGTCAGTATGGCTGCCAGCGTGACAACGCGACGTCCTAGTTGCCGATGTGATTACAAATGCGTGACTATTATTATGGCTACGAATGCCATAGCCGTCAAGGATTGGCTAATGAAGACACGACGGATGTCAGTATAGCTAAAGAAGACATAGCTTATGGCTGCCGAAAGAAGACAATACTGTCAGTATGGGTACAGAGTGGCTACAGAAGACAATACTGTCATTATGGGCACAAAGTGACTGCATAAGACAATACTGTCATTATGGCTACAAGGTGGCTACAGAAGACAATACTGTCATTATGGCTACGGAGTGGCTACAGAAGACAATACTGTCAGTATGGGTACAGAGTGGCTACAGAAGACAATACTGTCATTATGGGCACAAAGTGACTGCATAAGACAATACTGTCAGTATGGCTACAGGGTGGCTACAGAAGACAATACTGTCATTATGGCTACGGAGTGGCTACAGAAGACAATACTGTCAGTATGGGTACAGAGTGGCTACAGAAGACAATACTGTCATTATGGGCACAAAGTGACTGCATAAGACAATACTGTCAGTATGGCTACAGGGTGGCTACAGAAGACAATACTGTCAGTATGGCTACAGGGTGGCTACAGAAGACAATACTGTCATTATGGCTACGAAGTGGCTACAGAAGACGCATATATCAATATGATTACACATTGCCTGACTGTCAGTAGGATTAGCACAGACGCGGATGTCAGTGTGGCTACACATCAAACAGCTGTCATTGTTGTTGCAGAAGGCATAGATGGCAGGCATTTTGGTCCCAGGGAGCATGAATGAGTGGATGCCTCCTTTTCCACTTTGTGTTGTTTTAATTTTGTGAAATAAAGTTATGTTGAAAAAATGAATTTGAAATTACTGTTTCAGAATAAGTGGCTGCTGGGGATTTATTACGTATATATATATATATATATATATATATATATATATATACACACTCTCACACACACATTAATGTTAATTGCTTTATCTCTATCTCTCTCCATCTCCCCCCCCCTCCTCTCTCTCTCTCTGTCACTCAAAGTTTTTCCCGATAGAAAGCCCTTATTTAGAAGGATTAATTGCATGGCTTCCTATTGAAAATTGTGTATATAAACCTGGAGCAATATGGTAACGTTAGACATTCTATGCAATCTGATGAAGACTTGAATAGGTCGAAACCGGTCGTTGTTATTGGGTTGAGTCGTGTTGTATCGCTGCTATTAGTATTAATCTGAATTTATTCTGATTTATGCTTATATTATTCATATACTATTCATACTGTGTACTACTATTTGACTTAATCTTTCTTGGTCGTAGTGTTCGGCACAAAGACTGGTTTTGTTTTAATCATAGTTTCTTGTTTATATTTAGATTATCCTCTTAGATTTTTCTCTAATTATACATGCAATTAAATATATTTTTTGATCAGTTTAGAGTTATAATTGTTGTTTGAATAAAATTATAACACCTGTGCCAGCGCCTTAAATATCTCTATAACACACACACATACACACACACACACAGAGAGAGAGAGAGAGAGAGAGAGAGAGATTCCGTAATATGTCCTATACAATACACGATGTTAGCATTATGGTTGATGCTGACCCATAAAACGTCCATTACGTCACAAGTAAACAGCTTATATGAAGCGCACGAACTCGTCGACGATTACGGCCCCCCGCAAAACTCGTCCCACATACGACTCAACAGGCCCCATAGGGCCACAATCACCCCCCCCCCCCACCCCACAAAGCGGTCTACGGGGAGCCGTTTTATCCGCCCATAATCCCCCACAACGAGATCAGATAAAAACCGCAATATCCCCCTCTTGGGATACATTATCACACCCCTATTGTTACAAGGTCAAGGATAATATTAGGTCAATAATTCATCGGAGGGAAGCATTCCCGGAAAATGTCACATTTTAGGGTCAAGGATATCGACAGCTGTTTCGACCGACCTATTATGTTATCGAATTATTTGTATTACATTTAAAAATGTGTATCAATTAGACATGGACACTAGTTATACTATTACTACTAATGTTACTATTATATAATATAATAATAATAATATTGTTAGTAATAATAAGTAGACTTATAATGAAGGTAATTATATATATATATATATATATATATATATATATTATTGGCGTAATATAATAAAAGTTTATATAATATTTCCAGTAGTTTAAAACACAACAGTACTTATCATCATTAGTAATATAACATTTGACCAGGAAGTCTTTACCTTGGATCTAAAACCTTCTTTAATCCTGATATCATATAACAATATCTATATCACAATGTTAGCTCAACTCTCATAAATGTTGTTGGGCGCGCTTCCGTGGTCTAGCGGTAGCGTGTTGGAGCACAGATCACTACCACCCGTGTTCGAATCCCGACGTGGGCATATCTGAAGGGTGTTTCATCCTTGACTTCGCTTCATTACCTTTGGAGGTCGTTCGGCCCATTTAGCCTACCACCTGCGCAAAAGTGGCCGTAAAACATCAATCATCATCATCTCATAAATGTTTTTTGTTTTGTTTTGTGACCCGTTTATTAGCTCTCCTGTACCTGATCCAAACGACGTGCCCGATATTGGCCGGTACTCGTCCGTTGAATGTTTTATATGTGTGAGGACGTTGATGTTATACGTTTATACTTGACTGTATCCCTTTCCTTCTTTCAGTCCATCTCTCGCAATACCCCACCTATGACGGACCTGTCGTGTACTCACTTATACCATCAACCATAAACCGGACTGTTATTGATTACTGTCCGTCATGAACTTAAACCTAAAACGATAAATGTCATACTCCGGGGTAGTTGAGGATGGGACAGGATTGTATAGGTACATATTTTGACTCGTGTGGATTTTGACTGGTAACTGTCAGCCATTAGTGTAATGTTATCAGGATTGTAAATATAGGTTTATTAGATGATGATGATGATGATGATGAAGATGATGATGATGTTAGTCATACATTTTGGATCGATACTGTTAGATGTTAGTGCAATTTATTCCATTTTTCACACATCTCAGTCTTCTCACCTTTCTCATACCCCAGTCTACTCAGCTTCCACATACTTCAGTCTTCTCACCTTTCTCATACCCCAGTCTACTCAGCTTCCACATACTTCAGTCTTCTCACCTTTCTCATACCCCAGTCTACTCAGCTTCCACAAGCGTCAGACTTCTCACCTTTCTCATACCCCAGTCTACTCGGCTTCCACATACTTCAGTCTTCTCACCTTCCTCATACCCCAGTCTACTCAGCTTCCACATACTTCAGTCTTCTCACCTTCCTCATACCCCAGTCTACTCAGCTTCCACATACTTCAGTCTTCTCACCTTTCTCATACCCCAGTCTACTCAGCTTCCACATACTTCAGTCTTCTCACCTTCCTCATACTCCAGTCTACTCAGCTTCCACATACTTCAGTCTTCTCACCTTCCTCATACCCCAGTCTACTCAGCTTCCACATGCGTCAGTTTTCTCACCTTCCTCATACCCCAGTCTACTCAGCTTCCACATACTTCAGTCTTCTCACCTTCCTCATACCCCAGTCTACTCAGCTTCCACATACTTCAGTCTTCTCACCTTTCTCATACCCCAGTCTACTCAGCTTCCACATACTTCAGTCTTCTCACCTTCCTCATACTCCAGTCTACTCAGCTTCCACATACTTCAGTCTTCTCACCTTCCTCATACCCCAGTCTACTCAGCTTCCACATGCGTCAGTTTTCTCACCTTCCTCATACCCCAGTCTATTCAGCTTCCACATGCGTTAGTCTTCTCACCTTCCTCATACTCCAGTCTACTCAGCTTCCACATACTTCAGTCTTCTCACCTTCCTCATACCCCAGTCCACTCAGCTTCTACATACTTCAGTCTTCTCACCTTCCTCATACCCCAGTCTACTCAGCTTCCATATACTTCAGTGTTCTCACCTTCCTCATACCCCAGTCTACTCAGCTTCCAAATACTTCAGTCTTCTCACCTTTCTCATACCCCAGTCTACTCAGCTTCCACATACTTCAGTCTTCTCACCTTTCTCATACCCCAGTCTACTCAGCTTCCACATACTTCAGTCTTCTCACCTTCCTCATACCCCAGTCTATTCAGCTTCCACATGCGTTAGTCTTCTCACCTTCCTCATACCCCAGTCTACTCAGCTTCCACGTGCGTCAGTCTTCTCAGCTTCCTCATACCCCAGTCTATTCAGCTTCCACATGCGTTAGTCTTCTCACCTTCCTCATACCCCAGTCTACTCAAATTCTATACACTTTGCACCAGCATGCCTCAGTTCGCTAAGCCTCTACATCCTAAAACCCACTTAGCCTCTATATACCTCAGACTGCCTACTCTCCACATACCTAAATCCCCTTGTCTCCACATACACCAGTACGTCAGCCTACTCATACATCAGTCCAGTCAACCTACACATAACTCAGTCCACACAGCCTACACATACATCAGTCCAGTCAGCCTCCACATACCTCAGTCCACACAGCCTCCACATACACAAGTCCAGTCAGCCTCCACATACACCAGTCCACTCAGCCCCCACATACACCAGTCCACTCAGCCTACACATACACCAGTCCACTCAGCCTCCATATACACTAGTCCACTCAGCCTCCACATACACCAGTCCACTCAGCCTCCACATACACCAGTCCACTCAGCCTCCATATACACCAGTCCACTCAGCCTCCACATACATCAGTCCACTCATCCTCCGCATACACCAGTCCACTCAGCCTCCACACATACACCAGTCCACTCAGCCTCCACATACATCAGTCCACTCATCCTCCACATACATCAGTCCACTCAGCCTCCACATACATCAGTCCACTCAGCCTCCACATACATCAGTCCACACGGCCTCCACTTAGCCATCATTCTACTGATGTATGTAGTATTCAATGACATATCAACGATTATTATTTAACGTATCCTGCTCTTAGTCCATCTTACGACATAACGAGAGTCTATTATGAATATTTATATAATAATTAAAACAGTAATAATGAAGATGATAATATTGTTAATTAATATGGTTCACTGTAGATAAAATATTGTGATTTATTTCCCATAAGACGACATACCTAAATGTTTTACTAAACTATATATAGAAGAGTGAATATATATATATATATATATATATATATATATATATATATAGTGCATTAGGGGCTAGTGTATGTGAAAGGTGAGTCTATGTGGAAGCTGAGTAGACGGAGATATGTGCAGGCTGAGTAGACTGAGATATGTGGAGGCTGAGTAGACTGATATATGTGGAGGCTGGGTTGACTGAGATATTTAGAGACTGAGTGGACTGAGATACGTGGAGGCTGAGTGGACTGAGATATATGCAGGTTGAGTGGACAGAGATATGTGGAGGCTAAATGGACTGAGATATGCGGAGGCTGAATGGACTGAGATATGTGGAGGCTGAGTGGACTGAGATATGTGGAGGCTGAGTGGACTGAGATATGTGGAGGCTGAGTGGACTGGATTACGTGAAAGATGTAATAAATTGTTCCAATATCTACAAATATAATTAGGAAAAAGCCCCAAATACACGAATAAATGTCCTTGAACTCATTGGGCTGGATTACTGTACTGTGGAAGTTCTCCAGACTCGTACTGACAGTTACAGGAATAGAATTAAAACCGTAATTACAACTCATTTATTGAAACATTACCGCCTACGCTGTCACGTGACACATGTCAATATTTCATGTAGACGAAGCTTTACTAATTTTCTCTCTTCTCGGAATAGTTATGACAATAATCAATATAGAACGTTTCAGCATTTCTCATTTAGAAGCTTCGCCTGTATCAGAAGCTGTCGGCTATTCACGACTATTCACGACTATTCACGACTGTTCACGACTATTCACGAATGATTTCAGCTCTGTAAAGGGACCCTTCTTTTTTAGAACTGAAGCGGGGATTATTGACTTCAGCTTCCTGGAAATGTTCAGAAGATCACGAACTACTGTTATAAACGGCTGTCATATCTGTCGGCACGTTTACAGAGAACACGACTGTCGGCATTAGGTAGTATTTCCTAGAAGGCCATGACAGCCAGCCTGGTCCCGGTAGGTATTGCGCTCGGTATGATTAGATTAGAGATATGGTTGCCTTGAATGCCACAGAACAAATGGATGTCAAGACGTTCGCCATTATCGTAAGGGAAGATTAGCTACAAGCAAGATGTCATCGATGCGACCACGGAAGTCGCAGCTGCCTGGTATTAAATAGGGAAGCCATAGCTGTCAGTACGGTTACTGAAGATCTGGCTGTCAGTTTGTTTACAGATAAACAATACTGATGTGAAATAGTATTTGTCTTTATTCTCTGGCTGATACCGAAAATTCTGGATTGTATTAAGGAAAGATTGATTCATGACCTTTTATGGAAACATAACACTGATTGCCATTATAAGGGATATTAAATGTCGGTAGATTAGACATTGTACTTTCTTAACGTGAAAACATAATTACTGGCCTTCCGTCTGTTTACATCGTAATTGTAACTGAAATTAGGATACGTTTGATGAATCGATTTGATGACCTAGTTTTGATGACGTCATCACCTGTCCGTGGCTGGGTGGTAACTCATTTCTTGTCTACCATTTTGTTAGAGATATAATCCAATAATAATCCGTATTAATAATCCGTATAATCCTTTATGGTTGCATTTTTAGTGTGAATATAACAAAGTAATTATGCATGGGATATTACGTTCTGGTACAAATAAAGTAATTATCGTCTTATTCAATCAACTCAACAACTTAACAGATGTTCTTCGAACATCTTACGCCAAAACATGATTGTTAATAAATATTTAATTGATGAAAAAATTAACTCGGACCCTTTTCCGATTTTTAGGTTTTCATTAAATCATATTCGTTAACAAACCGCAAAAATCTGTCGGCATGAAAAAAGGAGATAAAAGTGAAATTTTTCTACATTATAAATAATTCGTTTTCCTTTGATAACCGTCTTTGAGGAGTATTTATTGTCATTTTTAGACCCGCGTTGTTATCGCAATAATTCTCACACATAAGACTGTTTTGGGTGCAATTAGTTATTTATGCAGTGCTGCTGAATATCACGAATCACAATAACAATAATATCCCTATCAGCTGTTAACAAAATATGATATAATTATATATTTAGGGCTATTTCAGCAAGAGACTTAATAATTAACCTGCACTGTATTATTAAATTTAACAAAGAGTTAAAAATTGCATACATGAAACGATCATGTCGAGTCTTCCACAAAATATGGATGTAATACAATATATATATATATATATATATATATATATATATATATTGCATCACGTGACAATCAGTGGCGTATCTAAGTGGCAAGTGCCCTGGGCGCCACTTGAAGGGGGCGCCACTGACTGGTTTTCTGGGTAGGAGTGATTTGAAAGATGGCTGTCAGATGTTTGGAGAGGGGCACGATTTCAATGCTTGTCATAGGATCTATTTTCTGTAGATACGTCACTGATGACAATACATGACAATATATGACAGATTGAGCATTTAAACGATGACAGAGTAATAATTCATACTTACTGATATAAATAATTAAAGGAATCTGGATTTATGCTATTTCAAATATTACTATGACTACTACTCCTCCGTGGCCTAGCTGGTAGCGTGGATCACCACAGATCTAAAGTACCTAGGTTCCAACCCCGGCCGGGCTATGTCAGAAAGGTGTTTCATCTTTGACTTCGCCTCATTATACCTTTGTAATAATACAATTTGTTACTCTGTATTATTACTATCAGTAACCGAGTTTCTCATTTTGTTATCAATAGTTTATATTAAGACTAGCATCAAGTTTATACACTCTTCATGGTTATCTAATCTACACCCTAATCTTTATCATCTTTCAACTAACTACGTGTCTTATATCTGATCAAACTAGTTCGCTTTAAAGGGCCATCTATCCATCCAGTTAATGAGTGGATGATCAAAAACTGGAGCCCTACCAGTTTTGTCTTCCTCTCTATCATTCGATCATCGCAGTCCACATGGTGACCTATATGTTTGTCTTACAGACAGACAGACAGACAGACAAGACAGACAGACAGACAGACAGACAGACAACACACACACACACACACACACACACAATCCTTCTAGTCATGGCGCTGACATCCAAAATAGTTACATCAAAATGACCTTTTCTGTGCGATGCATCATCAAGTCGTATTCAGTCATAAAAGGCACCAGGACGAGTATGAACGACGTCGTCTTATAAAACAGTTCGATAAACTTGTGCGATGCTTTTCTTAGTAAACGACACACCTAGGCTTATATATATATATATATATATATATATATATTAACACACCTATTATCGTCCATCAAAGGATGTAGATAAAAGCGACTTTCGTATGTACTGAGAGTCTAAAGTTTGAGAATAAATTCAGTGTTCAATCGACGATATTACTAACTATCATATCAATACTGCTTCAATAATTGTAGGAAATGTACCTGCACAATACGGTAAAATCTTGAGGATTGTTATTCATTCGGGACGATATAAAGGAAAGTGACCCGGGTTTGACATGTAATGTTATTATTGTCACCCAACTGGAAACATTATAAATGTAATATTGATCTGTTTAGTTGAAGATGGACTCCGCCATTGTACGATTTCAGTGGAAAATTTAACTTTAAGGTTTGTTTTGGTTCTCTTTCTAATTGCGTCATTTAAGAAAGAATCAGAAAACGACCCGGACCCCTTTCTAATTGAACTAAACAATCCCCTTCCCCCCCCGCAAATTATTCTCATCCATGAGTTTCATCTTAGTAACAGATTTTATATTATAATTCTCTTTTTACGCTGCCTATGGAGGTTTCTATCTACAAGAAATGGTCCATCTAAATTGATATACAGTTCTGTTGGACATATTTGATTCCATCCCTCGCAAAGCGGGCGTCCCTATGTGGTCTAACCGGTAGCGCGTTATATCACGATTACTACCACCCGAGTTCGAATTTCGGCGTGGGCATATCCGGAGGGTGTTTCATCTTTGACTTCGCTTCATTACTTTTTGGAGGTCGCTCGGCCCATTTAACCTTCCATGTGCACAAAAGTGGCCGTAAAACATCAATCATCAGTTGCCGTTCGTCAATCCTTATAGTTAGTCACTACTCAGGTATACAGGAACATAAAGCACAAATATTGATCAATATAACATAATTGCTGTAAATGTTCCCGTTTTGCGGCCATCTTCCTGCACATAGTTGACCAAATGAACCAGAATACTGGATACAAGTCATAAATGTCGATTTTTATATTACTACACGCACAGAAAATAATTCTGTCGTCTCCAATCAACTAACAATGATCTGATTACAAGCTTAAGGATGAATCGCCTGGCAGCAGTACAAGTCAGTGTTGTCTTCTGGATCAGATGGCGGCAATGTTGCTGTCACGGTGTCCGGATCAACAGGAATCTGGTCATAAACTGACCGGTGATTGGTCTAAATTAGGAACAAGATTCTCGTCTAACGTACCGCTAAATTCTTCACCACTGAACTCTGATCTACATCGCTAAACGATTTTGGTGCAGCCGGGAAATGGGATAATCCTGTAAAAAGTGCCAGATGACGTCACGTGGGATCGATTACCTACGCTCGGAATCCGGAAGCCATAGGCACAAATACCGACACCGGCTTAAAGAACACACACATATTATATATATATATATATATATATATATATACATACATACACTGTATATTCTATATATATTTTCAGTGAGTGGGTGGGGTGTGAGTGAGATACACAACTGACAGCTAATTCCCTCGGGAAACACATCCCACAAACAGATTTTGATTTACAGATAACTCTTCTGATCAGTGAACCTTTGGGGCGCCCTTTATAATATTCAATGCGAAACATCTTCTAACAGCTGGTGCAGATCAGAGCATATATACATCATCATCATCATCATTACAGAACAATGGGGGCACTACTGGATCATATACTGGGTGGGGTGGGGGGTTTCTTGGTCTTTATGATCCAGAGCGGTCTGAAGATGGGTATCTCGATGATAAACCGTTATTAAGGTGACCGATTCCACTGTGATAATATGATATTGCTTTAAAACATACACAAAGGTGGACACGTCGTGGACAACGCTAATATCTATCATCGACACATGGATTCGAGTGGCCGTTGAATGCCGCACAGTACGCCGCGGCTTGCCGTATTATGCGGCGTCGGATCTAATTCGGGTGCTTTTACCCGCGGGCCGAGCCACGTATTGAATGGCCACCCATTACGAGTCATTAGTTGATAGGTTTTCTCGAAACGTATCCACCGATATTTGGCTACAATGATATTGTAATCCAATGTGGATCGGTGGACGGAATGGATGCAGACCTTCCTCGAAATAGGCCAGTCGGATAGAGTTGAGTCTCGTCCTTCCGGACAATTACTGCCACCTGGTGGCTGTTATCAGGTATCCCGATATAGGAAGCTCCGTATGACCTATTTCTTATAGAAATTGTTTACCGATATTTAGGTCAAGTAAATCTCACAAGTAAATGTTTACATACCGACAAAGATTATTCAATAATTAGAATAACATTCATAACTGTTACTTAATATATATATATATATATATATATATATATATATTATATATCATAAGTAGGTAGTTGAAAGTATATAGATATCCAAACAGCCATGTTACGAGTTTGAATCCGGCACATAGCTGCGTTTGAGAGATGTCCTCTAAGGAAACCGCCCTTCGGTCGTACGTCTAAGGTACGTACATACTTCCAATACACACACGACCAGACTTGCAAATACACAAACGGCGTTTTATCGAGCTGACTATTATTAGCTATGATTGTTCGGGGCCAATGGGAAGACAGCTTCGGCTACATTGGTCCCCCAATTTCTTTATATGTAATATACTTGTAAAATTGCATTATGTATACGTTATTTGATATTGAAATTGGAAATAAATACTACAACTACTACTACTACTACTAAGGTACGACCAGCGTCGAGGCTAGACTACTCACCGACTCGAACAATAATATTAGTATTATACTAACGTAAGAGGACTGTTTCCGACTCGTAGCAGTCATATTTTGTAAACAAAGAAGGTGTAACAGAACATTAAACACGAATCAGTTAAAGCTGATGTTGTGTTTAATTGGTTCCCACATTTATTACAAAAACAAAACACAAGCTATCTTGTAAATGTAAAATGTTGCTGTTTTACAGCCACTTTTGTGCACTAGGTAGGACAAATGGGCCGATCGACCTCCAGGGCTAATGAGGCGACGTGAACGACGAAATCCCCTTCTGATATAGCCCGGCGGGAGTTTAAACCGAGATGCTCTAGATTTGTGGCCAACCGCGCTACCAGTTAGGCCATGGAGGCAAAGAAGTCACAGTTTTCTTTGTTAGATTAAAAAAGATAACAAATCTACAGCTAATTATGTTGGTATACTCACTCCTTATTCCATCTATAGTAAGTGATAGAGAATGGTATGTCACCCGAGGGCTTCACCGGCAACGAACTATTTCCAGATACCAATTATAGACATAGAGAGAGTACACGGTATCCTTCTCGTTTCGTGAAATGCTCATTAATGACCCGACTCGGCCAAGCAGCGCAGCATTAGCGACGAGAAAGGAGGGGACGCTTCGAACCGGGGACCTCTTGAGCTGTAAGTGCACCGCGCTAATCAATAATAACTTTACTTCGTTAGACTGGACCTATAAGGTAAGCCATTGTGAATGAGGTCAGTAAATAGGACACGATGACATTTACCAATCGTCGTGAAATATATTATCTAATGTGTCTCTATTCTTGGAAGATGACGGTTACTGTTGCCCAGCAAAATGTCATAGGTTCGTGGTTCAAGTCTTGGTGTTGAACTCAATAATTCAGCTGCCTCGGATGGTACATTAACCGAACGCGGAAGTGAGTGAGTGAGTGAGTGAGTGAGTGAGTGAGTGAGTTATCTGTTTGGCCTAGGCACTGGACACACCTGCCACATATGGCCGTAGGCAACTCCCCAGTCAGACATCCCACACACTCGGGTATATCTGAGATTCTATCCCAT
Source organism: Paralvinella palmiformis (assembly GCA_025642065.1). Taxonomy (NCBI): domain Eukaryota; kingdom Metazoa; phylum Annelida; class Polychaeta; order Terebellida; family Alvinellidae; genus Paralvinella; species Paralvinella palmiformis. The sequence continues at coordinate 216,996 of JAODUP010000533.1, read as the reverse complement.
ACCTGGATATTTACAGCGCAGCGCTCTACCACTATGGCAGCGGGCCGTCCAATTGGTCTGTAACGATTATAAAGCCGATTCAGTGTCAGGCTAAAACGCTGTAGGTTCCCGATTCGTTTGTCTCACCTCCGCATCAATCTTTAGCGCACCTGATCGGTTGATGGTAAATTAGGATAAATGATTCACCTCAAATAATACGACAGAAATAAATCATATCCCCCCCGGAGGAAGTTATTGATGGTGCAAGATGATAGAGGTAGTTATATATATATATATATATATATATATATATATATATATATATATATATATCAAAGCTTCATTGTAAAGACAACATCTATCCGGGGACTATATTCTAAGACTCCATTTAAGATTACCTTTAATTTACCTTGGTAACGTAATATCTCGGAGACGAAGTGCTTTCATTCGTTGACGACAATAAACTAGACAAGACAGTAAACGTAGCCCGTCTATTATACTACCTTCCTATATATAAGATGGTCTATACAAAAATATGGAGCCAATTAGCGATCATGTCTGCTCTCACTGAATTGAGCGCGCTCTTGTTCCCAATTCCTTTCTTCGTGTCCCTTTCCTTTGATATTTTTTTTAAATTTTTGGGAAAGCATTCAGCTGCACACTGAGATAATTCTGACAGATACGACGAAGCTTCTGAAAATATCTGAAGGGATATTATGGTCTTTTTAAGTCGACCCTTTGATTCGGTAGATAAAATACAGTATAATTGACATATTTGCGGAAGTTAGGTTAGCTTGGGGACCGTAAAGTCTTAAACATTACGATGTATTCAGGACAATAGGGAACTGCCGGGAACACATTTATGCTGACACGCGGATATAAAGACAGACAGACGGGCGTACTGACGGACGGACGGCTATACAAAACAGAAAAGCAAATCAAATCCAATTATTTCGTCTTGTACTTGGTAAGGTAGTACAACAGACCGATTTAGAGGTAAACAAATGTGTACGGCCATTTTTTATATATAATAACGCGAAGTGAAAGATGAAACACCCTTCTGACATAACCCAGCCGGGGTTTGAACCCAGGTGCTATCGATCTGAGGCCAACTCCGCGCTGGATAATAGGATTCGAACTGAGAAGCCAATTGTTTCTAGTCCACTACTGTATAACCGAACTACTATGATTTATTCGAAGCGGCTCAGCAAATCGCGCAACGTGACAACACATTATCGGAGACCATATTTATAGCCGTGTTGGTTAAAAAAAACACACAGTCTGAATCCTTACACATTTATCTTTCATCGAAATGAAGAAGATAAAAATTAAATAAATCTGAATTTCTTTCATCGCTTGACGTCCTTTAAAGTTGTCAGATCTGTGACGTTGTTTACGTCTTAGCAGACTAACGGACATGCCATTAACGACTGAACGGGACGACGATATACGGCCTAAGAGGCTGGAAGCCAGACAGCCAGAGGATGGGATTACCTGGGAAAAAGATGTTTTATAATCGGAAAGAATTTTGTCATCAGCGGTTGCTCTTCCTCCTCTAACCAACTGCCATATGTCGAGCTGATATCTGTCTGATGAGGAACAGAGGTCTCAGCTAATTATCTTGTTTTGATGACGAACATCACCCCCCCCCTCTCTTTCTGTGTGTGTGTGTGTGTGTGTGCCTGCATGAGTGAGTGAGTGAGTGAGTGAGTGAGTGAGTGAGTGAGTGAGTGAGTGAGTGAGTGAGTGAGTGAGTGAGTGAGTGAGTGAGTGAGTGAGTGAGTGAGTGAGTGAGTGAGTGAGTGAGTGAGTGAGTGGGAGTGAGTGAGTGGTGAGTGAGTGAGTGAGTGAGTGAGTGAGTGAGTGAGTGAGTGAGTGAGTGAGTGAGTGAGTGAGTGAGTGAGTGAGTGAGTGAGTGAGTGAGTGAGTGAGTGAGTGAGAGTGAGTGAGTGAGTGAGTGAGTGAGTGAGTGAGTGAGTGAGTGAGTGAGTGAGTGAGTGAGTGAGTGAGTGAGTGAGTGAGTGAGTGAGTGGTGAGTGAGTGGTGAGTGAGTGGGGTGAGTGAGTGAGTGAGTGAGTGAGTGAGTGAGTGAGTGAGTGAGTGAGTGAGTGAGTGAGTGAGTGAGTGAGTGAGTGAGTGAGTGAGTGAGTGAGTGAGTGAGTGAGTGAGTGAGTGAGTGAGTGAGTGAGTGAGTGAGTGAGTGAGTGAGTGAGTGAGTGAGTGAGTGAGTGAGCAGTCCAACTCCACCCCTGGCTCAGTTGATATAAGTTTTCAAGCCCATCCATTTAGGCTTGTCTGAGATCAAAGCTTCGCCCCAGACAGATGTCTAGTCGTTTGATGTTGCTGCTGACAAGGTTAAGTTAGAAGCTGATCATGTTAGACGAGGCTGACAGCTTGGCTCTGAATAGTTTATTAACACAAATGGGATCTACATTATAGGTAAGGCTGGAGTCTGAATATTACAGGTATAACTAGACCCTTTATATTACAGGTATGGCACGGGACCGTATATTACAAGTATGACTATACAATGTATGTTACAGATATTGCAAGGGACAGTATGTTATAGGTACGATTAGACACTGAATGTTACAGTTATTACAAGGGACTGTATATTACAGGTATGATTATGGATCGCATATTACAGGTATGACTAGACACTCTTGATTGGCCGTATGGCATTGGACTCTATATTACAGGTATTACTAGGGACCGTATATGATATGTATGGCTGCATGTTATATGTTATTTTTATAACCAAGGAGCTGTTTATTATAATTATGACAAAGAAACACATATTACAGATATGACTGGCAACTGTATTTTACTGGAGTGTATGTAACAGGCAGGATGAGGGACTTTGTATATCGGGTATAGTTAGGGAGTGTATATTTATATTATAGTTAGAAGCTGTCTGATACGGATGTGGATAGGTACTAAAAATAAAAGTTAGATTAGAAGTTGTATAATACAAATGGAACTCGAATATAGATAACATCTCTGGTTAAGGAATGTATGTTACAGGTGTGGCTAAAGGCTCTGTATTACAAGTACAGCTGTAGTATGTTACAGGTGTGGCTAAAAGCTCTGTATTACAAGTATAGCTAAAACCTGTATGTTACAGGTGTGACTAAAAGCTCTGTATTACAAGTATAGCTAAAACCTGTATGTTACAGGTGTGACTAAAAGCTCTGTATTACAAGTATAGCTAAAACCTGTATGTTACAGGTGTGATCGTAATATGTATATTATAGATGTGACCGCAGGCTGGACATTACAAGCATGTTTGTGAACAGTATATTAAAGATGTATATAATAGCCCTTTGTTACAGATTTGAACAAAATTGTGTTTAACCTGGTATGTGTGAGAGAGAAGGAGGGGGGGGGTGATGGAGAAGCCAAATAGAGAGTGGAGATAGCGAGCGAGCGAGCGAGCGAGAGAGAGAGAGAGAGATAGGGAGACAGACAGACAGACAGATAGATAGATCAGACAGACAGACAGACGACAGACGGACGGATGGATGGACAGACGGACAGACAAGCCACCCATTCGCCTATTCTGACTGTATGTATTATCTGAGGTGTCAGCTCTCCATTAAGCCATGTGTGACTATGTTAACTAGTCCTCAATACTAATACACCTACCCGTCTCCATACTCGTCTCTATGCTAACCTCATGGCTGGTCTAATGTTTCACTATACGTTGCCCATCTCTCTTATTATACATACCATAAACATACGCAGTTGCATATGTAATACCATTCTCAACTTCTTGGGTGAATTCCAAACATTCTTCCATAACCAGATACATTCTTAATCCCATACCCAACCACATATCAAGCCTCATGGTCTGTACATAAACAACCCCACACCACGTTCTATATCCAGGCCCATTACCAACTCCATTCCAAGCATCATACCCAGTCCCATATGCAACCCAAGTACCCATGGCATCAATCCATCCATATATGTTAGCGCCGAGGATAGCCCCAAAACCCAATCCTACATCCAGCCTCAAACCGAACCAACTCCATACCCAACCTTTTATTGAGACCTCTAGCCAACCCCTCCCCCCACACACACACATACCCAGCGCCGTACCCAGCCAGTATCCATTTAATTGTTCCTAGACGTCCATCTGTAACAGTGGTCGCCCTAGTTAAGCTCATTAAGGAGATTGATGTCTACTTCTGGTGTACGATGTTGATAAGCTTATTATGGCCGACATCGGTAACTAGTGATGATCGGGGACTGGCTCACGCTAACGTTAATGGAAGATGTACGTGTCGATGATAGGACATAATAGGACGGGGATATGCGGGAGAAGTAGACCATGCCATAGAGGTGAAGGGGCATGGTATATATGAGGAGGAGGCGATGTCACGGAGAAGAAGGCTAAAGATCGAGCATTGAACGAGGAGGACGTGCCATTAGGGACGAGATCGTGCCGTCGAGGAGACGTTTGGGTAATGGAAAATGGAGATATGGTATGGAGGAGGGGTAGGAAGATGAGGAGATGGCAGTACCTTGGAAGAAGGTATCAAACCGTGGACTCTGTGACAGAACCGTAGATGAGTTAGTCGTGTCAGGGATAATGAGACGATGTGATCACCAGAAGGACATACCAATACATACGAATGCTATAATATTGAGGAGGTGAAGAAGGTTGACGAGGAAGACCCGCTATCATTAAGCAGGAGGGCAAACCATTGACAACAAGGACGATTTGTTCAGACGGAAACCGAATCCTGAGGAAAGGAATTATACAGTTCAGGAAGAAATCGTGTATAAAGATGTTTATGTCGTGATAGAAGAAGCCATGTTATGTAGAAAGAGGCCTGGGGGGGGCAGGAACATCAGCAGGAGATGACGCCCTGGAAGAGGAGACCGCGCAATCGACAAAAAGGCCAAGCGAAGGATCAAACGGTGCCACGAACTTTGAGACCGTGCCGTGGAAGGACCGTTGCAGTTACCGATAAAAGTCGGCGTATGTCTTTTTTATGGGCCAGACCTAAGCCCGTCATCCTCGAGGAAGGTCCGGGAAAACCTGACGTCTATCATTAGTTTAATAGCCGTTCTAATAAAAGACAAGATGAAGTGAATGAAGAAGCATCGCAATCTTCATTACACGGGGGAATGAATGGTTCTCTCGGGAGTTGGCGAAGTACCGGGATTGCATTCTAGAATGAATATAGACATATTTATAACATGGGAGTATTTGGGAGGTGTCGTTCGGTTCAGTATAAATGATATTGTAGTGAAAGAAAAGGCAAAACCAACGAATGAGGTATTGCCTATTTTATTATTGGGTAAACAGATTAGTTCGGAATATGATAATACAAGACTTATTTATATCCTGAAACGTCGACATACTGCAAAACATTTATTGATTCGTGTATATATCACCGAATAAAACAAAATTAAACCAACGCGAAATAGTTACAAATGTGAGCGGTTTTTATTGGGTTCGTCTTAATATAAGTACATTATTTATCACACGAGTCCATTGGACGAGTCGAATTGTTGGATTAGATCGAAATAAGCTGAATCTTTCTGCACTGTTTGGTCAATATAAACACACCAAACGATCCGTACCGGTCGTATATATATATATATATATATATATATATATATTGCAATAAGGAACGATTAGTCTTTGGTGAGAACGATATTGATGGTTTTACAATTTTTTCTCGACAAATGAATGTTTGATTTGTGGATGTAACTCGAAACGATTAGGGAACTCAATGGAGAGTTATTTGATCAAGAGGCAAATATATTAATGTTTGACAATGTATTCACGGTCATGATTGGGGGGGTGGTGTACGTTTATATTTAACACTCGGAATATTCGTAAATGCATCAATTGTAGAAGTGGCATAACTCTGTTGATTATCTGTGATACCTCAAACTTGGAATCCCAGTTTCAGAATACGACATAGAATAGACAAGTGTATTCCAAAAGTGACAACTGTGATGTTACACAACTCTTCTCATCTTCGTAGACGTTTTATACACGTATATATCTACATTCGGTGTCAGCCTGTGTCAGCATCTCCTATACTTTTGAAGTCATTTTAATAATAGCATTAATAATGTAGGTTTAATGAGCCCCCCCCCCCCCCGGGGCCTTCTAGCAGGAGCCATTCAAAGACAATGGGCGGTGATATCCCAAATAAGATGTACATAAAACCCAATAAGATAGTAGAAAGATAAACATTAGTCATGTAACAAGAAGTTAATAGATTAAATAAGAAGACACAGAGGATGAGTGAACCTTGTACAGGTAAGTTTTTAGAACAGAATTAAAGTGTTCAAGAGAAGACGCATTTCTAATATCAGCCGTTTCATAAAATGGAGGATGTTAGACTAAGCACATAATCGCCATATAACTTGAGCAGAGACACAGGTTGCCGTGGAACATTTCCAAGCTAATTAGCCACTCCTTCAAAGCTCTATATCACTTAATATTAATTGTCTCCTGATACCTAAATAAGGGATTTCTATCAGGAAAAACTTGGAGTGACCTATTTCTCTGACAGAGAGAGAGAGAGAGAGAGAGATAGAGAGACACACACACACACACACAAAGAGAGAGAGAGAGAGAGCAATTAACATCAATTGATCTTTTAATTACAACCTCTAGGTATTTATAAAGGGACCCCCCGCGTTAGTTCCGCATAGTCCATCTAAGCTCGGAGGGAGGGGTTTAGAATTTCTCATTCTGTCCTCGTGTGTGTGTGTGTGTGTGTGTGTGTGTGTGTGTGTGACGTGACGTGACATGACTGACTGACTGACTGACTGACTGACTGACTGACTGATGACTGACTAACTGACTGACTGACTGACTGATGACTGACTGACTCTTCTATTAACTCACTCGACTCCCTACAAAACAAATATTTGTTACCCCAAAAGAAGAAGCGAGTCATTTTTATGAACGTGATGGATGCGGCTCTGTGATTGGTCACTTTCCGACGTGTCATTAGTTATGAATCTAATAACTTTTGCGTTTCGAATGTATCCCTTATGCTCTAAGTACTTCAAACATCATAGCCTCCTCTGGATAGTAAACCTCTACATTTCGGCAACATCATCAACTCACCAAGAGTACACTGATATCAGCTACAAATATTAAACTGACAATCTCCAATCACCAATTTCCCCCATCCAATCATAAAATAACTGCCATTTCGACCATTATTATTAATTATTATTATTATTATTATTATTATTATTATCATCATTATGGACAAATAATAGGTCAGTTAGTTGATAGGTTCGAACTGAAGTCCTTCCATTTAGTATTCCACTACTTTTTAAACTGAGCCAAACTATTTCACGTGTACATTGGTTGTAAGATATTCTGTTAATCTACACATAGATTGACCTAACTGACCCTAGGAGACCTTCGTCTCGGTTTATATTCTATATCACAGAGGTACCCTTTTCAAGGTCGGTCACTGATCCCGACTCCGCGCTGTTGTTGCCATGGAGCTGTTATGACGTCATATCTATGCCATTTACTTCGAGTTCATATGGAGTATAAATTGCGATATGGAAGGGTCACCAAGAATACACGGCGCTGGTGTACTCTCGTTAGCTGGAGTACCCGATGTTTCTATGTAATGAGGGTGATAAGGTACTCTACCTAGGTGGAGCCACTTATTGCCATGTACCATCATTAGGCAGACTTAAGTGTGGCGATATGTCCGTGTTAATTAGATTACACGGCGGTGGTGTACTCTCACTATATGGAGTACACGGCGGTGGTGTACTCTCACTATCTGGAGTACACTACGGTGGTATACTCTCACTATCTGGAGTACACGGCGGTGGTGTACTCTCACTATCTGGAGTACACGGGCGTGGTGTACTCTCACTATATGGAGTACACGGCCGTGGTGTACTCTCACTATCTGGAGTGCTATCAATATTTGGAATAACCGGTGATACTCTACTGTCACTAGCCCAGGTTGTTGTTGTTGTTGTCGTCGTCGTCGTTGTTGTTGCTGTTGTTGTTGTTATTGTTGTTGTACATTGTGACATATATATGTCAGGGAATAGAAGAAACTTTATACGCAATGTTATTTGGTTGTAATTGTGTTTGTTTGTTGTGATATATATATATATATATATATATATATATATATATATATATATATATACTTGTGTTGTGTTTGTGTGTTGTGTGTGGTGCGTGCGTGCGTGTCTTCCTTCACTTAAGTTGTACTCGCCACAGTTACCTATAAAGTACTACGTATCAGTTTGTTTCTTACTTTACTCGTTTTCAGTTTTCCCGCCAGCTCAAACTATCCCATCACTGATACGGCAGCTGGTTAATAAGATGCTGAGAGGACGGGGGGGGGGGTTGCCAGCCACTCACAAGTAGCCAGCCACTCACGAGTAGCCAGCCACTCACGAGTAGCCAGCCACTCACAAGTAGCCAGCCACTCACAAGTAGTGTACGCCGAGGGCTAAATCACAGAATTAGGATGTATCTAGAAAGGTTTATATCGGAGATGTGTTGTTGCGGGTTTCAAAACAAAACGTTAAACTGATTGGATTCATCCATTAAATCCAGTTCCGATTGTTGGCTCCAGTATCAGTAAGTCATATATTTATTTTATCTAGTCATCATCATCTTTATGACAATATTTCTACTCTATTATATGGAACGTTTGCAAATTAGTTTGTTTTAGTGAACATCTACCAAAGGTCATATCAATGAATGAATGACTTTATTTTCTGAACTGTATACAAATATGTGTTGACATACAAAGGTTCAGGAAACTGAAGTAAATAATAAATACAAAAAGTATACAGCTCACAGTTGTAGAAAAGAGTCTATAAGAGACTGTCCGGCTCCACTAGACGTAATTAAATTGTCTATGTATATACATTTATATTAGAATTGTAGCTGCAGCCATTCTACAACTGAATACGATGCATTCAGAGGACATGTTATCACGGGATACGAATCCCAGAACACGTATCACGGGAACAGCGTATCATAGGCCATATATAACAGGACGTGTATCACATCACAAAACGTCTATTATAGAACATGTCATCACAGATGCGGCAATCCTTTTACAGATTCACAGATTTCCGGCTTGAATCTTTCTCATCATCTGGATGATCAGAATCATCTTAACTCGGAGAACATTTGTTCTAACTCGTTTATCCAGATGACATCTGCAGTAGGACACTCAGTTTGAATGGTATAGTATCAACAATAAGAGCAAAACAAGTACAAAAAAATAATAACAAATATAATATTTAGAATATACTGTTTAGAAATACCAGTAAGTAATGGGTGAAAATTTGGGTGAACATTTAACTCACAGGAATTGCGTTATTGGAAAGATTATCTCTCTCTCTCTCTCTCTCTCTCTCTCTCTCTCTATATATATATATATATATATATATATATATATATATGAACAGATCAGAAGATAGGCAGATAGTTTTATTTTATTTGATGGATTTCGACTTGTTATGGGACAGACTTTATCAAACCAGTCATCTGGCGTCGGTGTATTGTGCCAGGTCACGTGATACCAGACGGAAACAGAGGGAAGATATATTGACATTCGACAGACAATGTCGTCTTTATATTCTGAAGCCGATCAAAGTCAACTCCAAAGGGAATGAAAAGGCCATCGTTTATCTGTTTAACTGAACAACATGAACTATAACATTGTTAGTGGGTATGATGACCGGTCATAGATTGGTTTGTTATTATGTCCGACCGGATTAGAGAGTGTTGTCTTTTTATCTCCAATATGACAAGATTAGGCCTGACGGGATGGCCACATTAGGGAATGGGTAATTAACATAGTCACCGATGGTCGGAAAGGTAATATTGATGAGTGAGGCAGGTGATATTTAGGTATATTACTCAGTAAGGAAGCTCATATTTGGTTATATTAGCCAATATGGGACTTTATTAGGCAGTAAGGCAGATGGTATTGTCCTATATTAGTCAGTCAGGGAATCAAAACTGGAATATATTAGTCGTAAACGGGGGAGGGGGGGTTACACTTGGCTATTAGTCAGTAAGGGATGTGATATTGAACTATATTATAAATTAAGGTAAGTGATATTGGACTATATTGGTGAGTGAGTGAGGTGATATCAGGTTATAGTGCGTGAGGTGATATCAGGTTATAGTGAGTAAGGTGATATCAGGTTATAGTGAGTGAGTCGATATCTGGTTATAGTGAGTGAGGTGATATCAGGTTATAGTGAGTGAGGTGATATCAGTTTATAGTGAGTGGGGTGATATCAGGTTATAGTGAGTGAGGTGATATCAGGTTATAGTGAGTGATGTGATATCAGGTTATAGTGAGTGAGGTGATATCAGTTTATAGTGAGTGGGGTGATATCAGGTTATAGTGAGTGAGGTGATATCAGTTTATAGTGAGTGATGTGATATCAGGTTATAGTGAGTGAGGTGATATCAGTTTATAGTGAGTGGGGTGATATCAGGTTATAGTGAGTGGTCTGTAAGCGAAGTGATCTTTAGTCATAATAGTCATTGAGGGAGATGATATTTTAACGACACGACATTTGAATTATATCAATATCATATGTAGGTTAGATAGTCATTCATTATTATAACAACATGATATAACAATATATGTTATAAATAACTGAAAACAGGACAATATACGTTCAGACTGAACACAATATAATGCCTGCAGTATATGCTCCATTTTTCGTTTGAGGCACACTAAAAGGCAATAGCAACTTGCACAATCATTTAGGCATCCCATACACAATTATGTATATTAATTATTATGATTCGCTTTATATATAACTGAGGGGGCGACTCCATGGTTTACTGGTAGCGCGGTCGGCCACAGATCTAAAGCACCTAGGTTCAAACCCAGGCCGGGCTATGCCAGAAGGGTGTTTCATCTTTCGCTTTTCTTCATTACCTTTGGAGATCCATCGGTCCATTTAGCCTACCTTGTACAAAAAAGTGCCCGTGAAACATCAATATTTAAATTTATAAATAACTGATTTCACAGTTTTTGGCAAAAGGTAAATAACCTATAACATACACCTTAAGTATAAACATTGTTTCATCCGCAGCATACAAACATTGTGCTCAATTTGTAACATATGATCAAAATAATAATTATTGCTTTTCACCTGTAACATCGAATATAGGTTGCCCTGTAACTTAGTCTGTAACCATAGAGTCAATGTGCTAAATAAATACTATTAGTCTTCACAGGTAACATTGAATCTATGGATAAACGTTGTGTTTGACATTTCGCGTATAATCCATGTAAAAAGAATACAAAAAACGTCTTCCTTGATAACTCCTCCAACCCTACCACCCCCCCCCCCCCATCTGCACATCCAGACCAAGGAGCACGACAACAGAAGATTCAGCGGGAGAGGTGAAGGTCACCAGACAACCTTACCCGCTCTATGATGTACCGGTTCGAAATAATGTGATACGATAGTACGAGGTTTACTGATAGAGCTCCCCTTCCACACGCCCGACTATAAATCCGCTATAGACAATGATGCACACACATATACACACACACACGCACGCACACACACACACACTAATTTCCTTACCGTGACTGGTTGAGTGAGCCATGAGTTAATATCATAAATAATAAGACTTTAAGGACAATTTAAGATCGCCATTAATGTTGATAAATATAGAAATAATTCTTATTTATGTTTCGAATCATACAACATTGTAAGCTGTTTGTACACACTGTCGTTTGTTTATTTAGGACTGGCTCATAATATATATATATATATATATATATATATATATATATATATATATATATATATATATAGAGAGAGAGAGAGAGAGAGAAGAGAGAGAGAGAGAGAGAGAGGGGGGGTTATTTCATCTGTAAATACAAAGCTTATATACATAAAGTTTAATTCCATCTGTAAACACAAGAATTAGAAAACTGGAACAGAAGCATGAATACGAGAGAGAGATTCACATACAAATACACACGCGCCCGCACGCGCCCACACACATCTCGTTTCTCTTGAAATAGTCCCTGATGAATTGTCCAGTTATATGCACGATAGGTCGTTATCTGTGCCAGGGTCATATTACGTACACCCGCCCACAGAGAGAGAAAAGGTGAGAAAAACAGCCCAAACCATGTCAAAGTGAGCGATATTGTAGATTACTACGGAGGTACCCCATTACCGATAGAGTCAACCTGACACCGTCTAATGGAGTAATAACTTTTATTAGCAAAGCCTCGCAAAATCACCGTTAATTAGACAGGTATAACTGTTGCTATGGATACGCCGCTAAGCGCTATAATACATTCGTTTGACTGGGATGGATACAGTAACCAGGGACGCCTCGCGCAGTCACGACTGATACGAGCCACTCCCTTATCGTGCCTAATGTAATGAAACCGTAGATTATTCTGGGCTAGTTAGAGACACTAGAAATGTTTCTGAAGCCCGCCATCTTCGCCAAATCCCGATAAACGCCGTGTTTTTTTTTTGTAACAATTGAATTAAAGCCATTTCTCTTTGGATATGGGCAGAAATAGAGAGAGGGGAGAGATGGGGGTGCGAGAGAGAGAGAGAGAGAGCACACTTTGACGACTTCCTTCCATTAACCCGGTGAATTAAGAACATTAAAGATGTTTTATTTTTATTCTGGATCAGTGACAGGGCCATGATTCCTGACACGAGGTTTGACTTTTTTGTGCACATCCGGGATTTGGCAATATCGGCTAAAAATAGTGATAGGTGTGTGTGTGCCAGTTGTAATACCAACTGACTGACTAAATGAATGAATGAATAACTCAGCCACTCACTCACTCACCCACTCACTCTTCATTCACATACACATACACATACACTCACTCTCTCTAACAGACACAGACACCAAAAGGATTGTTTGCCATTCATCTCAATTTACAAAAACCATCATTCTCGGTTGTCCCCATTTAAATGTGACCTTTGACCGTGGACCACGCATATCTATGACAGATGACCCGATTAAGGTCATTTATTACACCAAGTCATTTATTAGACGACAATATCAACATATATTTTAATAGATAATACATTTTCTGATATGAAATCTAAATGATATACACAAAATAAATCAACTCGGGAGACAATCACTCTCCGGACAACTAATTATCACTGGTTATCGATAATATATAGGTCTCTTATCGATAATATATAGGTCTCTTATAGATAATATATAGGTCTCTTATCGATAATATATAGGTCTCTTATAGATAATATATAGGTCTCTTATCGATAATATATAGGTCTCTTATAGATAATATATAGGTCTCTTATCGATAATATATAGGTCTCTTATCGATAATATATAGGTCTCTTATCGATAATATATAGGTCTCTTATCGATAATATATAGGTCTCTTATCGATAATATATAGGTCTCTTATCGATAATATATAGGTCTCTTATCGATAATATATAGGTCTCTTATCGATAATATATAGGTCTCTTATCGATAATATATAGGTCTCTTATCGATAATATATAGGTCTCTTATCGATAATATATAGGTCTCTTATCGATAATATATAGGTCTCTTATCGATAATATATAGGTCTCTTATCGATAATATATAGGTCTCTTATCGATAATATATAGGTCTCTTATCGATAATATATAGGTCTCTTATCGATAATATATAGGTCTCTTATCGATAATATATAGGTCTCTTATCGATAATATATAGGTCTCTTATCGATAATATATAGGTCTCTTATCCACAATTCCGACTTAAAATAAAAATCTCAGGAGAGGTTCAACTTTTATTAAATGATTATCTAATAAATAAAAGGGGATTATTTTAAACTCACAAATAAGTTGTACTGGGATATATATATATATATATATATATATATATATATATATATATACACACGATAACATTAATGTGTGAAGGTCAGTAACAGACCCCGCTGGGATGTTACCATAACATATAATGCATATACTGTAGGCCTACCATAGTAATATACAATACATATACTGTACACTGTAGGTTTATCATAGTAATATATAATACATATATTGAAGGCTTGCCATAATAATATAGAGTACATACAATGCAGGCTTATCATAGTAATATAAAATAAATATACTGTACACTTACCATAATGATATACAATACATATACTCTAGGCTTACCAAAGAAATTTCAGGTCAATGATAGTAACATACAATACATATATACTGTAGGCTTACCAGAGTAACATACAATACATATATACTCTAGGCTGACCATAGTAACATACAATACATATATACTCTAGGCTGACCATAGTAACATACAATACATATATACTCTAGGCTGACCAGAGTAACATATAATACATATATACTCTAGAGTGACCATACCTTTGTGGCCTCCGGAATATTCCACGTTATTAAACTATACTTATCCTTAGGTTTCTGAACAATGGATCATGGATCTGTATTCCCGTGGGCAGAGTACACTCTAACAATACTGTTTTAAGGATATTGTGTATGGATAGTCCAGTCATATAGCCTACTCGCTGAACTCTATGACGTCTGAAGTTACCGACAGGAGGCGTGTTATCAACAATAGTCCATCTGGTAGAGTTGTGTACTCATTTCTCGTACAACCAGGATTACATTTGTCGTACAACCATTTACTTATTCGTTGTATGGCCAAGCATTCATTTGTCGTACAACGTATAGTCATTTGTGTAGAGCCAGGTACTCATTTATCATACAGCCAGGAACTCATTTATCATACAGCCAGGAACTCATTTGCCATACAGCCAGGAACTCATTTGTCATACAGCCAGGAACTCATTTGCCATACAGCCAGGAACTCATTTGCCATACAGTCACAGGAACTTGTTTTGTTGTATAGCTTGGTGCATATTTGTAGTACCGCCAGAAACTAATTTGTCATACAGCTAGGTACTCATTTTTACTCATTTTTACTCAGGATTTCACTGAGCATATAAGTAATCATGGCTGTGTTGGTAAACCTGAACCGCGAACGTAGCTTTTTAGCGTTAACCAATCTAATAGCCTACTCAAGCCCTCATGTTCCACTGTTCTTCCGCTTATGTACAGTAAAACCTGTCTTAAGTGACCAGCCTCGAAATCACACCAAGTGGCTATTGAACACAAGGGATATGTTAACTTAAGTACCGCTGTCCATAACGTGATCTTGATGATGATGATGATGATTGAGGTTTTACGGCCACTTTTGTGCACATGGTGGGCTAAATGGGCCGAGCGACCTCCAAAGCTAATGAAGCGAAGCTAAAAACTGAAACACCCTTCAGATATGCCCACGCCGAGATTCGAACACGGGTAATAGTGACCTGTGATCCAACGCGCTACCGTTAGACCATGGAGCCTTGCTGATGAACCCCTGGAACTCTTCAGCTGGTCATTCAGAGAGGAGGTATCTCATGGTTGGTAGTCGTGCTGAGCAGGTTTTGCTGTCTAGGTGACACTATTTGGGTATCACATTGATTGAAATCGTTTACGGGAAGCCACATATACGATGACCTTATATGGCTGCCTCGTCGTTAGAGGAACGGTTAGTTTGTTATGGCGAACTGACCTGGTACAAACAACAACAACAACAACAACGATAATAACAATAACAACTATAACAACAACAATGATAAAATCAACAAAAACAATAATAACAATAACAACAACAACAACGACACAAACATGACATTCATCCTCATAAAAACAGCACAGCAATTATACAATAACCTCACCGACATTATTATTATCCTCATCATTATCATCATCAACATCATCACCATCATCACCACCACAACCAAAATCATCATTATCATCAACATCATCAGCGTGATCTTCACTATCATAATGATAAGAATGTGAAATATAAAACCTGCACAAACAACAACAATACCAACAACTACATCAACAACAACAACAACAACATTAACTAGGTTGTTTATCATGAATGTTAATGCAATATTGATATTGATAAAATATAACACGAGACTAAGGACGTCGTCTCGGATTTCGATCACTTGTATGACTGGCATCTTATTGTATGACTCCATTACTTGTGTATTCTCAACCTTGTAGTAGTAGTTATATGTAGGAGTAGACAAGGAGTAACAGCAGATCGTGACAATAATCGTGACAGCAGTTGTCCTACTGCCTCATGACGAATACCCCCCCCCCCACCACCAAAAAAAAGGCTTCGGCTTCAAGAAGTGCTGCCTCCTTATCTCAACACAATGGTTGATATGACAATTGGGTGACGGGTTTAAATGTAGGTCATTAGGGAGTTAGTCTAAACATTGTTACAACCGCCGTATCTAAATAGAAGGAAGACAAATATCGCTATCGTTATATCCTGATGAATCGTCCAGATGTTCGTGTGGTGGTTTGTGCTTCACCATGCCAATACTCTCTCTCTCTCTCTCCCCTCTCTCTCTCTCGCCTTCCCTCCCCTCCCCCTCCCTCCCCCTCTCTCTCTCTCTCTGTATGTGTGTGTGTGAGTGTGTGTGTGTGTGCGTGTGCGTGTGTGTGTGTGTATATGTGTGTGTGTCAATAATCCTCCCACCCAATCACTCACTCATTCACTAACTCACTCATCCATCCATCCATCCAACCATTTACCTATCGATCAACCCATAATCACCCACTCACATCCAGCCACTCAAACACTCAACCACGCACTCAACCAACCTACCTGTACCACCCATTCACCCACCCACTGACCCATCTTGTACCCAGTATCCCACTCAGTACGGCCGTTACCCACTATAAAGCAAACGGAGACTCACTTTGATCCGAAACTTATATCAACCTCGGCCGAGTGCGCCATATGTTATAAGTGTACCGAATGACCTGATCGTGCTCGCTGAACGCATTTGACAAAGATGGCTGCTCGCATTCGAGTGCCTTCATCTGGTTTAATTTAAGACAATCGGGGTCACCGAGTGCACGCCAAATAATACAGTCGTCGATGAGCATTCCCGCACATCGCTGCAACCCGATGACCTGACCGCGAAACCCGCCCAGAAAATGAACTTAGATTTCGCTTCGCAAGAACTAACGATCGATTGATAAAAAGTTGTATTCCTTTTGGTACACAACGTCTACCTTGTCGACACCCGAATTTGAAGTCTAAATTAGTGTTGTATTTATGTCAAGATAATATGTACAAACGTTAGTGGGTCAGGAATGTTTACACCGGCAATGGGTATACACACAACATAAGCTGTCTCCGGTCTAATTAGACATCTCCTTGGCACACGTTTGTTCATCGTTGACCAGAATAGACAGGAAGCCTCTAGACCCTGATTTGTTAGACATTGTATTAATTATGACTGATATATGTTAAGAATACTTCTCCCGTCGGTTAGAAAAAGTAACATAATATGAGTATACGAGCGAGTTAATGACCGTGTGTGTGCGTGCGTGCATGCATGCATGCATGCATGTGTATGTGTGATTGTGAGTGCGTGAGCGCGCACGGAGACATGTATATACTTGTGTAAGCTTCAGTTAATGAGGCGAAGTAAAAGTTGAAACACCCCTCAGACATGCTAAGCCTGGATTTGAACCAAGATGTTAGAGGTTTATGGCTATTATCACTACCACTTAGGCTATTAAGAAGCCTTGCGGGAAGGGACATTTTAGTAGGTAATCTGATTGATTGATTGAGTGAGTGAGTGAGTGAGTGAGTGAGTGAATGAGTGAGTCGGTGAGTCAGTAAGTAAGTAAGTAAGTCAGTCAGTCAGACAGTGATTTAATATGTCAGTCAGTCAGTCAAATAGTTAATTAATAACTGAGTGAGTGAATTAGTTAAAAGCGGTGCAAGTGACTTTGTGTAACCTGTTATACAGGATCCATCAGGTAGAAGTTGGCAGTTACATAATGTTCGGGATATTCATCATTCTACCTGTACATACCTCAACCGGTGACATGTTATATTTTTACTGACACATTATCCACTGTGACAACACGGATAATTTATTTAACACAACCCACATAATGTTTACTGAATTAATATTCTTAACCTAGTTAATTTATTCTAAGATCTTTACATATGAGTTCGTCTAGTTTTCGTGCTATGTTCATTGACTATTATCCAGCGAAGATATCAACAGCCCAGAGGGTATGTCACTTCTAACTACGAGTAAACAGGACTTGTTTAATTCGATATATCCAATCATCACAGACGAGAGGGATACTGAACTACTGAGTGTATGAGAGATCAATAACAAAGGGTGGATTTGAACCTGAGACCTCCCGTATTCGCAGTCACCACTTTATTATTGCGCTGTGTGCATTCGTGTCGCTAGTAAACACAATGTTATCGATCGATCGATCGATCGATTGATTGATTGATTGATTGATTGATTGATTGATTGACTGGCTGACTCAATGACTCAATGACTCGATGACTCAATCATTATAGCTGGTATTACAACAATCCGCCATATCACAGTGACCCATTATATCATAGTGACCCATTATATCACAGGCACTTATTATATCACAGTGACCCATTATGTCACGGTGACCCATTACATCATGGCAACCCATTATATCACGGTGACCCATTGCATAACGGAGAATCATTATATCACGGTGACCCATTTTATCACTGTGATCCGTTATATCATAATCACCCATTACATCACAATCACAGTCACCCGACATTAATATTGTAATTCTAATCAACTGGTCTTATCAGCAAAAGTAATTTTAAAAACACAAAAAAAAAATATTGTTGAATGTTGAATATTCAATCTTAAACACTCGAAAAACGGAACCTTCAACAATTGTATCTTCTGAACCTATTTAAGCTTCTTAAGAGATAACTCTTTTCTAATCTCCTTCATGGATGTGTTCACGAGGAGGTAGCGCTGCACTAAATGGACATTCAACATCTGGTTTTGGAAGCATTACAATATTATCTTGTTTTGTTCAAGCATTCTAGTTAACTAACGTTTCAAAAATGTTCACGATCTAATAATGTTCGCGTTATATTTTTGCATCATGATCTCAAATACGAAAACCTGATTTACTTGTCCTAAAGATCCTTTGACCCCTGGTCCTAAAGATCCTTTGACTCCTGGTCCTAAAGACCCTTTGACTCCTGGTCCTAAAGACCCTTTGACTTCTGGTCCTAAAG
This sequence comes from Paralvinella palmiformis, assembly GCA_025642065.1. NCBI lineage: Eukaryota > Metazoa > Annelida > Polychaeta > Terebellida > Alvinellidae > Paralvinella > Paralvinella palmiformis. Next base: position 197,831 of record JAODUP010000533.1, on the reverse strand, counting down.
ATCCTTTGACTCCTCGTCCTAAACATCCTTTGACTTCTTGTCCTAAACATCCTTCGACTTCTTGTCCTAAATATCAATTGACTCCTTGTCCTAAACATCCTTTGACCACTAGTCCTAAACATCATTTAACTCCTTCTCCTAAACATTCTCTGACTTCTTGTCTTAAATATCCTTTGACCCCTAATCCTAAACATCAATTGACTTCTTGTCCTAAACATCCTTCGACTTCTTGTCTTAAACATCCTTTGACCCCTAGTCCAAAACATCATTTGACTCCTTATCCTAAACATCCTTTGACGCCTTCTCCTAAACATCATCTGACTCCTTCTCCTAAACATCATTTGACTCCTTCTCCTAAACATGCTTTGACTTCTTGTCTTAAACATCCTTTGACTTCTTTTCTTAAACATCCTTTGACTCCTTGTCCTAAACATCCTTTAACTCCTAGTCCAAAACATCATTTGACTCCTTGTCCTAAACATGCTTTGACTCCTCGTCCTAAACATCGTTTGACCCTTCGTCCGAAACATCCAGAACTGTTGCAGCCAGTTAGAATGAGATGAAACCATTTTGACAGTAGACTGTCTTTTTGATGTGACACATCCTTGATGTTAGAGTCATAATCAGTGATATATCGCCTGGATGGTGAGTATATCTGACAGGTATCCACTTACTGTGATGACACCCTGTAGGTGTCTTCCGTGTCAATCCTAGTAATATCTCTCACATCAAACGATACTTCGGCCGGATTATACAGTCTTTGGGGTGATGGGGGGGGGGGGGTGTTGTCTGGTGTTTTGTTTCTGGGAAGAGAGAGTAATGGAGACAGGAAGATAAGATGGTTTGGTAGAGGGGGTGGAGGAGTGATTTAAGCGACAAATAAGACCAGAATGCATACATACATACAGACAGACAGATATATAGACTCATGGACAGAGACAACAGACAGACAAACCTACAGACAGACAGACGAAACAAATCCTATGTATGATGATGATTAATGTTTTACGGCCACTTCGTGGACATGGTAGGCTAAAAGGGCCGAGCGACTTCCAAAGGTAATGAAGGAAAGTCAAAGATGAAACATCCTCCAAATATCCCAACGTCGAGATTCGAACTCAGATGTAAATCGTGCGTATGAAGTTTGGTTGTGTATTATGGACTGATATGGAATCCCCCCACCCCACCCATCCCTATGTCACTATCATGTACCTATGTTACCGTGACCCATCCACATCACAGTGACCTAATAATATCGCGGTGACCCCTCCATATCGCCATCCATGCAGATCTTAAAACATGACTCATCTACTCATCACAATGGCCCATAGATACCACGATGACTCATTCACATCTCAGAAATTCACCCATATCACAATGACCCACCTAAGTCAGTGACCCAGTGACCAATCCATGGTACTATGATAAAGGTTTCTGATCAAGTTAAAGCAAGTCGACAAGTGTCTTGGGACCTCCTCTAAAGCTACTTGCTTTACTGATGAGTCGATTTATGATAATTCTAGTAATTTTCTGCATATTTATTTGTGATCAAAATGTGTAATAATAATAATAATAATAATAATATTATATTATTATTATTATTATTATTATTATTATTATTATTATTATTATTATTATCCTAGCTTCATATATCATATAATAGGTTCTAATTTTAGTTTATTTCGTAACCGAAACCGACTAATGAGTAAGTTGGATTACTTTGTCGCTGTTATTAAAGGCAGGTGGTAGTATAGGACAGGTTTCGTTGTCTCGCTGCAGGTATTATGTGTATATTGCCTTAAGTCAGTGTGGTATTTAGAATAGCGCGTATTGTTTGCGGAGTATCCAGTAAGAAGGATATGTTTTGGTATTTATATGTTTAATGAGAGTCACTTTAGTCGTAGTAAAGTGAAGGTCATATCTTTAAGGCACAATATCATCTCACTGTCAGCTGTACTTCACATAAAGTTAGAATTTGAAACTCAATCTCTTCATCTCTCTCTCTCTCTCTCTCTCTCTTTTTCTCTATCATATATATCTATATATATCATATATATATATATATATATATATATATATATATATATATATATATATATATATTTTTTTAGGTGGGCTAGAACCCTGTACGGGCTAATATTTCGGCCTCGACTCGATAGGGCCCTGAAACTCCCCGCCCAGCAATAACATTTTATTTTGAGGCCCGAACCGCCCCGCCAATTTGCATAAGTGGGCCGGGACCGCCCCGCATTATGCTGAATATCATCCGCATTTAGACCGCACTTATTGAAGCCAGACTCACAAAAAGCGCGCAGTAATAAATCCACGTTTTTATCACATATACTGAGTTTGCTCTATCATACAAATGTTAAGATAACAAGTTATATTTTCAGGGCCCTGTGTATAGGGAGGTTATTATATACATTCGAACATTTCAGGGCCGAACGCCTCTCAAAAACATGAACAATAAAGTATAATCTGGATTGAACATTATTTCCTTTTCTCTTTATCTCAAATAGTTACCGAACATTCGAAACGGAGCTAATTGGTTGAATCGTGTAAACATCAGAAAAGGATAACTTGGACTTCCAGAAAGACATCTTGTTTGTTGTGCTCAAATATAGAATATATGAACTTAATACATAAAAACGCCCCCTTACGGTCACGCCTCAACGACGGCCAAAAACGCCTGTATTGCGGTCACATTAGACGGTCGTGATCGTCGTGCCATATATAGCAATGCTAATACCCGGGTGTATAGCAGCCACGCCTCTGTTCCGTCTTACGGAGAGCACCTATAGTCCGTAATTAGACTTTGAGTCCTCATTTGCGGTCAATCAACACGTTTAGCAACTTGCGGGGAGGATGATTGATTGCTAATCTGGTAGCAACAGACGCCGATCGTTACTAAATCACGAATTCTTTGACTGTAAATGACATTACGGTTGCTGATGACGAGATGCCGGAGTGACACTGAGGACGATGAGTCGGAGTACTTAATTAAAACCTCAGATGAAGCCCTGAAATGATTTAATTAAAACAGTTTCTTGTAAACAAAAGATTTGTTAAAAACTATAAAACATCCCTGATGTTAGACTCCGACTTGTGGCAAGTAATCTCAGGATCAGTTATAATAACTAAGCGGGTCACCATCCGGAGTTTATACCGACTAGTCGTAGGTCACCTCTTTGTGACTGATGATTGTCGTGAAGGTCGTAAATACCACAGCTGGTAAGCCGACAACTGGAAACCGACAGCTGGAAACACGACAGCTGGAAACACGACAGCTGAAAACACAACAATTGGAAACACGAAAACTGGTAATAGGACAACTGGAAACACGACAGCTGGAAATACAATAACTGGAAACACGACAACTGGAAACATGACAACTGGTAACACGACAAATGGAAACATGACAGCTGATAACACGATAACTGGTAACACAACAACTAGAAATACGACAGCTGGAAATACTACAACTGGAAACACGATAACTGGTAACACGACAACTGGTAACACGACAGCTGGAAACACGACTACTGGAAACACGACAACTGGTCAAACGACAACTGGAAACACGACAACTGCACACACGACAGCTGGAAACACGACAGCTGGAAACACAACAGCTGGTAACATAGTTGCCCGATGTTCAGATTATTACTAATTCATTATTTATCAGGATAATAGAGTTGATCTTCTTCATTTTTACTTTACCTTAATGGAAGATGACAGTCGAATGATGATTAACAAACATAACTATCTATATCAGTCGTTAAGGTGATGGATGAACAACGGACATAACCCCGGTTCGAATCCACTCTCTGGCTGTTAATGATTCGTGTGTTGTCTGTCTTCGTCAATCATTAATCGGGTATCTGATGTTGGACGTTGATGGAATGTTGTGCTGAGTGAAGCCCTTCGTTCGGCAGTCGGAAACGGTATACTCCCGTGACAGTTGACGCCGACACCCGGATTGTACTGGCTTCTACTGCGGAGCCGATTGGAGTACAGCGTAATAAATAGACTTAATGCTAAACCGGGACGTTATGCCCCCAGGGGAGTTGAGACGGTATGGGAATATAAAGTTATAAATAAATAAATACCATAAAAGTCATGATGACCCAGAATGGGGGTAGTTCTGGTGGTAAAGGTTAACCTTTCTGAAGGTCACAGCCGAAGATAGTCGGCGAATCAGTAAATACTTAGTGTAGCCTCAGTACTGATCCGATCTGTAACATACGGCCTGATGGGGGAGGCAGCAATCCATTGACAACTGACACGATCAGGCCGAAACCGTTCATTTGTGAATGAAATATCTCGCAAATACAGATGACACATGGTTTCGACCCCCACCACCCGGAACAATTACGGTACAATACGCCACCAACTGTTTTACGGAGTTTGAGCAATCAGTTCACGAAAGAGAAATGACTCGACGAGTTATCTCTGACAGATCCTTTAATATATTAATAATAACTTCGTGTGTTATCGTCCACCTCGCGCGAGATGAGCTAACTAGCGAGTGTTATCGGGCTGGGATAACCTTTGACCTCTACTAGATCCAGATATTAGTCCTTGATGTGTGTTGTTACGACAACATCTGTCCCGTCACACACACACACACACACACACACACACACACACACAACACACACACACACACACAACGCGCACACACACACACACAACCTGGTCACACATATTGACACAGTGGGTGTGGTACTGTGCTGTAATCTTCCACGTCTGGATTCGAATCGAATGAAGTAACATGTGGAATGTTACTCAGGACACTACCCACTCGGCCATGTGTCCCAGATGTGCTTAGTGCCTATGTTAAACAAACTACTCACTCACTCACTCACTCACTCACTCACTCAACAGTACTCAGTACAGTCCGGTCACATATTCATCTATGGCCAAGTGAGCCAGTGAGCACCCACGAGAACATTAAAGTATTTATAGATTCGAACGAATGACCTTCTATTTTGTAGCTGACTCTTCAATTCCTGAGCCATTACGTTTTCCGGAAAGAAAAACCCTGATAAAATAACGACTGGATTAGAACCCGGCAGCTTTCATGTTTTACTGCACTAGGATGCCATACTCGACCTTGATCCACCGGATCTCTTCTGGATCTATCTCGGTACGACGCCCTCTAACGTCATAAACAGGCAGCTTTTGATGACGTCATAAGCTAACGTAGTATAGTGACGTCATTATCGGGCAGATTACGCTGACGTCAAAACGGCAAAACGTCACACCGAATTATAACTAGTTTTATAATGTATTTATTTTCCTTATTCATATTGCGCTGACCCGGATGTT
>JAODUP010000533.1:167500-187500 GCA_025642065.1 Paralvinella palmiformis | reverse complement strand
TGCGATGAAAGAAATATTAATTGTTATATAAATTTATTTCCCTTGAAGAGAAATGTTAATGTACACTTTACTCAAAAGCTATACACACACACACTCACACACACACACACACACACACACACACACACACACACTCTCTCTCTCTCTCTCTCTATCCCACACACACACTCTCTCTCTTACACACACTCTCACACACACACACTCTCTCTCTCATACATACACACACACTCTCTCTCTCTCTCACACACACACTCTCTCTCTCACACACACACACACACACACTCTCTCACACACACACTCTCTCACACACACACTCTCTCACACACTCTCTCTCTCACACACACTCTCTCTCTCTCACACACACACACTCTCTCTCACTCACACACATTCTCTCTCTCACGCACGCACACTCTCTCTCTCTCTCTCTCTCTCACACACACACACACTGTCTCTCACGCACACACACACACACTTATCTAGCGGGTAATTCCCTCGTAATTGGAAAACTTTTCCCTTTATTGTTTTAAGAAAGGACAAAATATGTTGTGTTTGTTACGTAAACATGAAGGTTTCACGCTCGAAACACAACTTTGTGGACATTTTTATTTAATCAGAAATGATTCGATAAACTTAACATATTTAACTAATTATTTCCTACAAAAAGCAAAACAACAAAATAACAAATGGCTCAAATAAAACACGATTCTTTTTATAGGAAGACGCTGATAAATGACATGTGTTTACCACCAAATCTCCCCCCCCCTTAACCCACCCCCAACCTCCTCATCCCCTGGCAAGACAAACAGAAAACATTCGCGGTTAAACGTTCGCCTAACAAACACTGTTCCAGTGACACGCCGTGGACGACTCAATCCCGGCGTAATATAACACTCACAACATAACCCCCCCCCCACCTTTCTCCCCCTCCTTCCAGTTTCTCTCCTCCCAAAGGATACACGGTTTTCAAATTCAATTAATTCTTAGCCAAGATCAAAGCTAACCCATCTCTCACCAGCTTTAACAATCGCTCATTTTAGACTTGTGACATGCGGTTCCCCCCCCCACCACCCCCTCCCTCGTCCCCTCTTCTCCTTGCCTATATCCCACCTCCCCCCACCCCGGGGTATCTCGACCGGACAGTAGTTACTGTCTTCTAAATATGACTGAGCTAAATAAAGGCGCATGTGACACGACTGGGACTTAGTGGGCGATAAAAGAGTTGGTGGTGTCATCTCCGATGGGCAGCTTAGGGCAGTTCACTGGCCCAGCTGAAGGGTTGAGCATGGGGAGAGGGGGTGGGCCTGTAATGGACAGAAGGTGGCCAGAGTTCGAGTCGGGCATCAGGTATGAGGGGCGACATGATAGTAATCTGGTCATCAACTGAGATCAAAGAGATTGGGGCGGGCAAGCTCTGGGACATCTTAATAAATGTGTGTGTGTGTGTGTGTGTGTGTGTGTGTGTGTGTGTGTGTGTGTGTGTGTGTGTGTGTGTGACAGTCAGTCAGTCAGTCAATCAGTCAGTAACTAATATGCAAGTCTGGGTATTAATTCAACCAATTTCCATAGAAGTGGTTCATGTTTCTTGATGGATATATCATCTGATCTGGCACCGAGTGAGGAGACTTTTCTATTATTCACCTCAAACTTAGTATACATGTAAGTCCCTAATGAGGGTCACGTGACCACATATATCATTGAATAAAGGTGTTATGGTCATATTATAATCATCATGTGGATATTAGGAGATGATGACTCATGTAAAATGTGATGGGTATAATATTATATAGTATAATACAATACCATAGAAATATAATTATTTATTTATTTCGTTTATTGTTTTATTTCAGGAAAACGCCTTCCATGTAACTGTCCTCCGTGGTCTAGTTGGTAGCGCGTTCGACCACAGATCACTACCACCTGAGTTCGAATCTCGGCGTGGGCATATCTGAAGGATGTTTCATCTTTGACTTCGCTTCATTACGTTTGGAGGTCGCTTGGCCCATTTAACCTACCATGTGCACGTAAAACATGGCCGTAAAACATCAATCATCATCATCATCATCCATGTGACTGTCCTATTTGTAAAATTCATCTTTCAGTTATAACTTTATGATGTCGAATAAAATTAAACTAGAAAATTTAAACTTAGTTAATTGTTCACTCGGTAAATGGCTTATCGGCCATTTTACTTTAAATTCTCGACTCTAATGGGAAGGCGGCTGAGCATGTTATGGACAGAAGGTATATTGGCACGAGGCAACACGTTGACGATGTCTAATCGCAATGATCATAGGCAATTTGTTGACATTGCGCTAGCAGTATAATTGCAAGGCAAACCGTGGCTAATACACTATCGCAAAGTATACAATATTTAATCTGTGACTATCCGTTCAAAGTGTATTCATTGCAATAGGTACGGGCAACCCGCTAACAATGGCTTATGGCAATGGTGGCAATGCGTTGACGAGGTCTTGCCTCGTTGGCTCCGGTCCGTTGACATCGGCTTGCCACAGTGGCCGCAATTTGTTAAGCATTGTCTTGACACAATCGGTACATCTTCGGCTCGTATAAACATCGCCTCTATTAGCATAATGATAATGGACTGGGCGCCGCGTGACCTCGTTACTCAATTATCTGTCAGTGTCCGTTCCGTGTGCACGTGCAGCCAGGCGTAACGACACGGCGCTACGAAAACGCCGGGGTACGACGGGTTCTTTTTGACTAATGATTTAGGAACAGGTCATTGATAAACCGGGGTTCATCAATAAAATAATTTATTATTTGTTATTCTCACGTTTATGACGTATTTATTCTTATTCCTACTTATCAGTAAGTATTGCGCAATTAATTTGGAGCACAGTTTAAACAAAATATTGGATCGTTCAGATAATAATATTATTATTATCTCTCTAAGTAATAAAGAAGGATCTACAGTAATTATATGCTTAGACATAGGGGGGAGGCTGATATTTAATTTGTTTGTTTACTTGTGTGTATATATATATATAAAATGCATGTTTATATAGCGCTAGAACCAGGTAACCCTGTTCTAAGGCGATGTACGGTATTATTATCCCTCAACTCCCAACGGAGCATACAACGCATGCTGCCATTATGGGCGCAAAGCGTTACTCAAACACATAGCCATCGAGTCCCTGTCATGTTCTCATTTTTATGGATGAGTGAAGTGAACAGGTAGCCACATGACAACATTGCAGCTCCCTGAGCCTCGAACTCGCGACCCTTCGACTACGAGTCCTGCGCTCTCACTAACTGCGCTATCGCGGCTCGCAAGAATTGTAGCGCAAACTTCACCTGTAATTAACCATAACGTCTCTACAAACATGACGAAACAGCTTTTATTTATGACGTCATCACGGGCTGACTCCGTAAAGCTGGAGGTCTGGTATATAGCATTTACATTTTGTTTTAATATTTTTATTAAATTCTCAAAACGCGTGCGCTAACGGATAAAACGATTCAGTAGGGAAATATCTACAGATAGTCGTCGACCTACGACCTTGATTGGTTACGACCTTGACCCGGTCGTAAGTTGGTCTGGTCGTAAGTCGGCCAATGTTATAATTACCTTACCTATATTATACTGTGTAATAATATTATAATCATCTTTAAGTCATAACGCCGGTCGTAAAGTGGGACAGTCGTAATTTGGGTAGGTCATAAGTCGACGACTATCTGTGTTACTAAATATAAAATCCATTAAAACATGAACTTTAAACGAATTTTGGGAAAACATTCTATTCTCTGAATGACAGATAAACGAGTTGGAAGTGGAGAGTTTGTTTTTCCTGGACAGTCATTACGAATTTCGAAAATATGAAAATCATAATCTGGATTGGTCGCCAGCGAAACAAGGTATCCATTAGAACGTGTGCCAGTGACTGTTTTGTTGGACTAGATTCTGGACACGTGAAAGATCCGCCAAAATGTTACCATACAATGATCACAGGTAACATGGATAGAGTGACTACTGACATTCGAACACCGATTTGCGCCAGTACACTACTAACTGTGCTAATTCAATGCTTACCACAAAACTTATACAATTATGTCGCACGTTATCGGATCGGGATTAAAAGTAAACCGTCTCCTGAAACTTTTCAATTTATTCTTTAAGATTCGCCGACTGAAGGCTCCTTTTTTCTGGTGATTATTGACCGTTTTCAACATTCCCAAATTAGTCTTAGGGTATCTCATATTGTGAGAACTAAGGAAAAACGAATTTCAATGGCTCTGTTGTTGTTGTTATTGTTGTTAACTTATTTAACACTCTAATACCTTCAACCGGTAGTTCACAAATTGGGGAACGTTGGGTCTTATTAGGAACCATCTGCCAATTTTATTTTTATGGACGCCGGAGGGTGGGAGGGGGGGGGAAGTCCCAGCGAACTAGACTATATATGTATTTGATTAACTTTATTATTTAAACTAATGTAGTTATATGAGAATGACTATTTCCTGGGATTACTATTTTCCGGGATGACTATTTCCTGGGATGACTATTTCCTGGCATGACTATTTTCCGGGATAACTATTTCCTGACATGACTATTTCCTGGGCTAACTATTTCCTAGGATAACTATTTCCCGGCATGACTATTTCCTGGGATAACTATTTCCTGGCATGACTATTTCCTGGGATAACTATTTCCTGGGATGATTATTTCCCGGCATGATTATTTCCAGGTATGACTATTTCCTGGGATGACTATTTCCTGGCATGACTATTTCCTGACTTGACTATTTCCTGGCATGACGGTTGTTTGCGATGTGGTTACACGATCAGTTGTTATTTATTTAATGGCTACTCGTACGTTGATCCGCCATTTCGTAATTGGCCAAGTGTCCAGTACCCAACACCAGCAGTAACGACAACGACAACAACGACCACCACAACAACCACAACAACAACAACATGATACAAACAGCCAGTGGTATAAGTAATCTATGCCGAGGCAAATATTTTACATCTCGGTAGAAATACCTATAACATATTCAGATAGGTAGGTCAACTATTCAAATGAGTAACGCTCATATATAACATTCAGCTCTCGGTTTTTCTTCTTCGAATAACAAGAGCATCACTGAAAATAGTCGCCTAATAAATGGAATATATCCGAGATATGCTGCACGACCGGCGAACTAAGCCACCAGACTGCCATCCGCGATGTCCTGACGTTGAAGTCTCCACAAAGGGAATGGCCTTGTCGCGGCCGACTCGTAAGTTGTATCGCAATGAACGGAGAAAAGAAAAACACACAAAAAAAAACACCACATCTGGCCCGGTGATGAGCTTCGGTCGTGTTATCACGTCGACATTACACGCCGATATTGAGTTATGGTGGTGGCAATTTCCATACATTTTCTCACCACACGTCCTAGACTCTCTCCCATAGAGAAGAGCCGGCGTGTGATTTCATTAGCTGGCTCGTTGTAAGACGAATCGCGCGACCATCTTGTGGGAGGCCACTTTGATGACATCACCTTCTCGAGAGGTGTTCCCATGGCAACGCCAGCATAACGGTAATTAACGTTCCCATAGAGGTGAGGACTATCATATAAATATATTAATAAACTGCACACACAAACACACACACACACCCTCTCTCTCTCTCTCTCTCTCTCTCTCTCTCTCTCTATATATATATATATATATATATATATATATATATATATATATATATTCTGATACTTAAAAATGTGACCCTGTCCGCATTGTTTCATTTCATATTAAATATAATATGTAAATACCAACCTTAACAAATAACTTTTGATCTAACAAGAAACATTCCTAGGCAGAAATACTGTTTTTTTAAAAATCATTTTAGAAGAGGGATTCACATATACTAGACCATCCTCAGGGAAAAAGGTCCATAGAGATTTTATGAATTATAGTAAACAGAAAGACTAGTTTTTTTAAAATTATTTACTCTTTGCAATAATAAAACCCGAATAAAAACAAGTTGTCTTAAAGGATCACCTTTGGATCACATCAAGGGGTGTTTATATACACAAATATTCGCCTTAAAAGTCTTTTAAATTGGTGGTCGTTTAAGGCAGATGGTGGCTGCGACAGGTTTTATTATATACCGCAGAAACTAGACTCGGTTATCACCGTCACCAGTCATGACGGCCCTTCGCACACACCCATTATCGCTTTAATTGGAACGGAGCCAGTTAACAGAATCACTCCATTTGCCGACACGCATCTGGATCCATCCGGAAAGACGAGACTCCACCAGCGCCATCGTCGCCGCACGATCCTGCGGACATCAAACACGGAATGAGTCACTTTCTCTAATCGAATGTCTTACGCACAAAGAGCGGCGATGAAATGCCAGAATAGGACAGTAGATTGCTCATCACCGGGGTTCATCATCTGACACACGCATCCTGAGACCGCTAGAGTGGCGCCACTCGAGTCTCTCTCTATCCGCACTGGATGGTCGTGCCTCTCTAAGACCTAAACACACATACTCACACACACACACTCACACAAACATACGGACACACACACACACACACCGGCTAGACAGACAGACAGACGTCCATCTGTACAATTATATTACTATAACCTAATACACGGCTAGCAGTCAGATTACCTCTCAAAGCGGCTTAGGCGAGCCACATAACGAGTTAGACCTGTACCCGACAAAGAGCACATTCACGTACTATTGATGGAATGTGAGTGGACAGGGTCCAGTTAAGGCGAAAAGTTCGTTCCTCCTCATCCAAATGCTGTTATGGGAGGAGGACGAGGGATGGTGGTTCACTCCTCTTTTCTTTGAGAGGCTTCCTTATCCTCATTGGAGCAAATGCATCCCCGAAATCAATGACTTCTTTCGTACGCGGAGGGAAAAAATTCCCCCGAGGCTTTAGGCTACCGGAAGCCGGATGATCCGGAAGCGGGCATACGTCGTTACTGGAGGTCATCAATGTTGGCACTACGGAGGACAATCAGTGGTGGTGATTAGAGGACAAAGACTGGACGGGCGAAGGAACGCGCCTCAAATGTCATCGAATATTATCCCAGAGACAATGGAGCCGAGTCGCAGGACAAGACGACGGCGATGCGAACGGAACAATGGAATGGAGACATCGGTTGGAAGTCGGCGGCATAATGGAGAGACGAGACAAATGTCAACCGAACAATGGAAGACTTATAAGACGGGACAACGTAAACGCCATGAAGGTTGGACACGGCGAATGAGGGTAAAGTCGTCGAATGGATGAGACAAAGAGATGAGGATGAATTGTCCCGACTCTTAGATACAAACATATGTAGCCGCACACGACTACCAGATTATTGATGTTGCTAATGAATTTAATTGTGACGAGATCGTGACTCGAGCGGCACGATCAAACGGCTAGTAATAATTCCACGTGCCATTTTTGGAGGGCCGTATGCGCGTGAGTGCGAGTGCGCGCTGGCGGGGGCGGAGTTTGGGGGGGGGGGATGTGGCATGTTTCTCGCAGCTTAACCTAGCAATATCATATTGCCGACAGTCGTGAACTACTGACCCTATGGTGACACGATCTCCGCCGCCCCTCCCACCCACCCATCGCTTTGAACATCGAATTCTACGGAAGCCTTTTGAAAACGAACAGTGCTGGCTTCTTCGTGGTGCCTCAAGGCTGGGAAGTATATATATATATATATATATATATATATATATATATGATTATATGTCCTCGTCTGAAAAGCTATTATTCTTTATTGTTTTGTTTAAAGATTATGTAATATAAGCTTATCTCCCTTTGTTCAGAGTCTTCACGCACATACGCGCACACACGCACACACGCACGCACACACACATACACAAACATACACAGGCACACACACATATACATCTTCGATCTCTTTGTTTAGTTTTCTCTGGGTAAGGGTTCTACGCCTTTCCCCGACTCCGGGGACTATACCAACGGGGAGCCTAATGGGTAAGCCACTTAATACACCGAACCCGGCATTAGGAGACCGAGTGTTTCTAAAGGGCAGGTGTTCCCTTACGGCAGGATCCGGTTTATGGCCAACAGTTCGAGATTATAGTTAAGTGGACGACCGAAAAGTATTTATTATAAAGCTATCGGACGGAGAAATATTCCTTAAAGATCGGTTTGACCGGAAGTCGTAGGTTTTACTGGACAACGACGACGACGTCCTATAGGATCGCGACCTGGATCGGAGATCTCTCCGGCGGAGCTATAGGCGGCTCTATTTCTGGATCGGACGAAGCTCGTCGCCGACTCGCCGAGGGGGGTGTCTAATCCGGGATTAAGACATGCCACCCGTCGTCGTATCCCGCTGAAGACGAACGAAGGTGATGTACTAGACAGACGTATAAAGATTAGACATTGTTGGTCTTAATCTGCTATTTCCGGTTAAAGGATGAAGTCGTAAACATTGGCCACAGGAACTAAGACCGGATGTAAACAAAGGGGACTATTAACGGGGAGGGGGCTTACAGATTAAGGTCAAATACGCCTGTAAATCATAATAGCCATTGTTAATCCGTACTTTGTACAACAATAAAAGAGACATGCGCTGGATGGGAAGGGCAAACAACGTCGGCCACAGCAACAACAACAACAACAGCAGCAACAACAACAATAACAACAATGATAACAATAGGAGCACAACAATGAACAACAATAGAGTGAACCTGAGAGAACGATTATAATTATTTAGACATTGACTCGAGTCACGTCTAAAAAAAATTGTCGACGAGATGAGATTATTAAAACGAAACGCGTCTCAGACTCAGGTAAACCTGGGATTCGAACCTGGATATAGGAATATCTGGAGCAACAAGGAGGAGGAAAAAATGCGCAAGATTACAAACCTTCACATTGACTGTTTGATAAGGTTACCGTTATATCAATCGATCGATCGATCAATCAACTAATCAATCCATCATTAAAAAATCAATCAATCTAATAGTCAAAATTATATAATCAGTAAATTTAAAAATTAGTGGTATCCAACGGTGTCCCCCCTTTATTAAAGGTTTTCCACAAAGTATCAGGATCAAGTTTAAAATGTTGCGCGGCTGTAAAGTGATATTTTGCCTCAAAAGCATAATTGTCTAAGACATAGTGTGTGTTTTATAAAGATAGTTAAGGCCCTGGCACAGGTGTTATACTTTCATTCAAACAACAATTATAACTCCAAACTGATTTTTTTTTAAATATTTAATTGCAAGTATAATTAATTACCGTTAAAATTAGAGAAAATGAAAGAAAAATTTTTTCTAAAATAATCCAGAAGAGGATAATCTAAATATAAAAAAGAAACTATGATTTAAACAAAACCATGCTTTGTGTCGAACAAGAAAGATTAATACTCAGTATGAATAATGCATGAATAATATAAGCATAAATCAGAATAAATTCAGATTAATACTAATAGCAGCGATACAACAACCCAATGTGTGTGTTTTAGCTGTGTATAATAAGGCACAGGCACAGAGAATCTCGATCCGTGAATTCAAACTCTGGACGTTTCTTCAGGGGACTGAATCCAGAGTGGCGACTTTTCTTGCTGAGACATGTGTAATGTCTCACCAGTCCCAATTCAGATTAATACTAATAGCAGCGATACAACAACCCAATGTGTGTGTGTGTGTGTGTGTGTGTGTGTGTTCTCTCTCTCTCTCTCTGTGTGTGTGTGTGTGTGTGTTGGTGTGTGTGTGTTTTAGCTATATATAATAAAGCACAGGCACAGAGAATCTCGAACCGTGAATTCAAACTCTAGACCTTTCTTCAATGGCGACTTTTCTTGCTGAGACAAATGTAATGTCTCACCGGTCCCTATTTGTGTGCTGAGAGAGGGAGAGAGAGCGGGAGAGAGAGAGAGAGAGAGAGAGAGAGAGAGAGGAGAGAGAGAGAGAGAGAGAGAGAGAGAGAGAGAGAGAGAGAGAGAGAGAGAGAGAGTAGACCAATCATTTCCTGACAGTGTAACAATATTCTCATCATGTTATTACCATATTTTATTCTATCGTCATATAAATGCCATTAATCATTCTTACTGTCATTCACCCAATCTTCTCCCCCTCATACTATGACATATATTCTACATATTTCTGATGACCATATCTAATTGTTTAATAGTAAAAAATGTAAGAGAGGATACGCGAACCTCTTCCAGTTTGCACAATTAAATGTCTGAATTGATAAAAAAATTATTTTATAATAAATGTGTATGTATGTAAATTGCAAAACAAAATCATCTCTAATCATTGTCAATGTCAGAGAACGACCTAGACGCATCACGTAATAATTACCTTCAGCTTACCTGAGTTTTCCTCAAAATTGGATCATGTGTTATGTAACAGGAAGAAGATAGGAGTCATCATTAGTTGATAATTATCATGTTATGTATCGACTGACATGACAAAGAAATGTCTAGCAGAGGTCAACTGAAGGGCATCTATCACCTGGTAACAAACAAAGGAAGATTTTGATAGAGATTGTGTGTTCTGGGTGAGTGAGTGAGTGAGTGAGTGAGTGAGTGAGTGAGTGAGTGAGTGAGCCATTGACAAACTGACTCACCGAATAGATGAATGAGTATAGTATTTACTCCCAATGCTGGTCACGCCTAAGAAATATGATTCAGGAACTATGACTGGAGGAATTTACGTCATAAGCTCAAAGCCTTTTACTTCTTGCTGAAACACCCAACAGATACGAGTTATAAAAGGATCTGTAGCTCAGTGAGATATTTAATGCAACACGGGAGTGTCCTTTGTTACTTAGAAACATCACATTCTCCATGGCTACGTGCATCGGTGCGTGCGTGCGTGCGTGCGTGTGTGTGTGTCCACCGGTGCGAGCGGGGGGGGGGGTACAATAAAGCCATAAGTTTTACTGTCCTTAACCAAAGAAAGTTAATGAATGTAGCGAGGGGTCTTCTGAGTTGTGTCACGTGACTGTCGGTAAAATACCCCCTCACACACACACACACAGTGATCGTATATTAGTGCTGTCATTAAAAATATGATTCCTCTCAAAGGTCCCCCCCCAAGATCCACCTATAATGATATCTCCATGAAGATCGCAACCTGCCTTTCGAGGCCATCTGCATTTAAGGACCGTCTGATCGAGCGCTAAGCTGGTTGGTCTCTTTAGACAGGGTTCACTGTACCTGACCCATTTCTATCTCCCTACGACGATCACGTGATATAACTCACTCCCTGGGCCATGGCTACCGACGTTTCCATTACGATCATTGATTTATAGAACAATAAACGTCGACCTGGAAGTGTCGACGTCTCACCGGAAGTAGCACATTATTTGTTGTCGTGTTTCCTTGGTTATCATCCGGGGCACGGGTCATTATCTCGTTGCGGTGTCAAGGGCGTAGGAAATTAGGTCAGTAAAATGGAGACTAATAAGATCCTTAACCCCCCCCCCCCTCCCTCTCTCTCTCTCTCTCTCTCTCTCTCTAAGCGTGGCACAACAAATACAGTTATTTGACTAATAAATAGACAAAAGATGTGGGGTGGGTCCGTGCGTGCGCGCGCGCGCGTGTGAGTGGAAGAGAAGCTACTCCCTAGAGATAGGAGATGATATAGTCCAAGCTCTTTATTGAAAACTAGAATATCCCACAGATAAAAGCAACAACAGTATTCGAACCCAAGGCCTGGCACATATCAATGCCGCGCACTACTGACTACACCACGATAGTGGCCACGCATATGCCCATCAAGTATCTATTATAAAGCCATAACCTGTCACATGCCTTAAATAAATAACTACAGTGTTGTTCCAAGAATAGTTTTACTGTATGTCCAATTACAGAGATTATAATGTTCTCGATTTTCGACATTTAGCTCAAATTGTAATTATTAGTGTGTGTTTTTTTAAACAGAGCCGTCAACATTTGACGTTATTTAGTTTCGGGAGAAAATTCTTCTTCTTCATCCTTTGCCCCTCATGTGACATAGGTCATTGACAACAGTCTTCCAAAGTCTTCTGTCCTGGGCTTTCTTTTCAATCTCCCTCCAGTTGTAACCGGTCCTCTTTATGTCTGTCAGGAGATTCCTTCTCTACGTATTTCTTGGTCGTCCTGTTTTTCTCTTTCTTTGTGGGTTCCATGTTAGGGCCTGCCTGGTGATAGTTGATGCTGGAACTTTGCTTGTGTTAAGAAATGTCATTTTGGTTTGTTACGTACTATCTACAGAAAGCTCATACACGCATTTTAATATCGTGTATGTGTGTGTGTGTGTGTGTGTGAAGACGGGCAAAGTATAACACATTAATGGTTTTCACTTTGTGCCAACATTTCAGCACAAACACAGTTGTGGAGATTTATTACCTTTCAAGACACAAGTTAACTGTCACTGGTGAATCTGGGGCACAAACAGCTCTTGGTTAATAAATATAAACAGTACCCGATCAATCAATTATCAATATTTGTTGACATGTGTTTAGGCCAATAAATATTTTATACAATTACGGGTAACATTTCTTCACGTTAAAGAAGTATACAATGAACATATATCAACATAACAACTGATTTTATAACCAATTGTGTCATTAATTGTATTGTGAACAAACTCAGCTTAAAAATAGTCTTTTTTTCCTGGAATTACTTTGGTATTTCGTAAGATAAAAAAAAACATTTCTGTAAGAAGGCAGTGAATCCAAGCATAAGACACCAGTCATGGCATACACTCACTGTATACAAAATCTAACTGTCATACATTTAAAAATTGATATTTCTATGTAATATCTGATATATATATATATATATATATATATATATATGTGTGTGTGTGTGTGTGTGTGTGTGTATGTGTGTATGTGTGTTTATTTTAATTAAACTATTTTACAACCAATCGGTAGGTCGGACGCAGCATAATGTCTGCCTGTACAGCACTCATTATTTCGGTGCTTTCTTTCTGAGAGGGTGAGAGTTCAAACATAAGTCACCTGCATCGATCGTGAGCCATAAAAACATCGATTCTTCGCATTACATATAGCAATGCACAACTGGTATAACATACATACCTTAACATGTGAAGAAGAAGGGGGGAAAACTGACACTGCCTCGGCTTGAAAAATAATTTGCAGTTTTACGAGTTTATTCTGGAAACACACACGCGCGCGCGCGCGCACACACACACAGTAGAATGAACACAGCTTTCAACGGCACGAACAAACATATTTACAGAGCATCAAAACAATACAAAATCTCATCATGACTAGATCAAACGAGTGAAAAATGCATCACTTCTAATTGAACCGCCGACAAAACAGCAGACAAAGTTACTGGTACGACGAATGCGATCAGTCAAATAGTTACCACAATACTGATAGTATAACACCTCACATGGATCCACCACGTACACGTACTCTTCAAAATATTCTCAGTACCATGGGATGATACTAAGAAATGGAACACGCCGGAGGGGGGGGGCTGAGTCTATTCCGGAAGATGATGATGATGATTGATGTTTTACGGCCACTTTGTGCACACGGTGGGCTAAATACGCCGAGCGACCTCCAACGGCAATGAAGCGAAGTCAAAGATGAAACACCTTTCGGAGTCTATTTCGGAATGGCCCGGCTTAAAGAGCACCCTCCCCCCCCCCCCCGCAAACAGCTCACAGATGTACGGGGAGCGAGATTTTTTCCGAGTCCTGTTGATATTTGACCATGTTGTCGCTGGAGTGATGCGACCTGCCGGATTTGCTGCTGGTCGGCGTATAGCTGTGATGATATGACGGCGGGGCGTGACAGGAGTAGGTGCCATCCTGAGAGTAGGCGTTCGAGTCACGCTGAGGATATGGGGAATACATCATGGTTACGCTAGGTGGCGCCGACTGTACCGGGTAGTAGCCCTGTTGGGCATACATCGGGTTGTACGGGGGATGAGCTGAAAGGAAGAGAAAAGGAGCGAAAAGGAAATGTTTAATTGTTGACATGGTTATTGGAAATCGGCTGACGACATCCGGTTATGGCGACGACAAAGCTATACATCGTCAGGAAATTGATTGGCAATATTATTGCATAGTTCGTGTAGCATGGAACAGTTCTTACCTACTATCGGCGGTGCGCCATTATTGATGGTTACCGAAGTGGCTGTTGTTGTGGTCGTGCTGTGAGCGGGGTCTTGTGGTCGTTTTTTTGCGCAACGACAACAACAACATACTATACACACAATAACGACAACGACCACGACAATTGTGCCGACGGTAATGGCGATGGCTGCCGTTATCCCGAGGCTTAAGATCTTCTGTATAAAACTCAAATCTAGAAATGAGAGAGAAAGGGGATCTTAATTTAAAATATGACGTACATATAGGTCATCAATTTGGAGTGTGTGTGTGTGTGAGAGAGATAAATAGAGAGAGGGAGGGGTTGTGTGAGTGAACAACACACAGAAAAACGGCTTATGACAGATCACAATTCGCCTGCACACCAATTGGTCACGTGACGACGTACCTGCTCCACAATTGGCTGGTTCCGCAGCCAGTTCGTCCGATGAGTCGGCGCAATTGTTAACTCCATCACAGACAAGTTGCTTACTGATACATAAATGGTTACTACAGTGAAACTCTTCTCCACAACTCTTGAACTCCGAGTAATCTGAAATTAGAAATGAAAAACATACCTAGGTTAACGTCTGGTAATTGGTAAATCTTTGTTTGGGCGTGGTCGAAGCGTGAACCGGCCTTAAGCGATCACTTGTGTTTAAAGGCCAGCTAAATCAGTTAAATACACACGAACTTAAGACTTCTGGGTGTACATCAACTTCATCCTAACTGTCAAATCAGTTTCAGTTGTACCAATCTTCCTGACCACTTGTCTTCTAAGACCACCTTCGACTTTACTATCTTAAATAAGCACTTGAGTATAAGCCTAATAAGGAATATCTAAGATGATCATTCCCAAGTATGGTCTGTCTAGGTAGATTCCAGCGACAAACGAATCGATATCGTGCGATTTCGTGACTGTTGACGCATTTTTCCCGTGACGTAACATAAGAGACAAAACAGGCCAACCCAACAGAGCTTCCGGTTACGTAACCTCGTCGCGTGAGATACGCAGTGGGGACCGATGTATATAGTATAATTACTCCAAAAGGTACACGGTGGGGTACCCTGTACTTTGCACCACCAGCTGGCCAATATGCCATAGCCAACCACGTGACTTCATTAGCGACAGCGGTAACTGTTCGATATTGTCTCCTTAAGCTCAGTTGATAGTGTTGGGAGAACAACACCTACTGACAAGTGTAAACCCGGCTCAATCGGCTAGCGTTTCTCTAATAATGACGAATCGGTAACCCGGCACCAGCTCTACCTGGACCAACGTCAGGTTAATTGTTTCCCCCGATAGAAACTGGGTCAGGTCAAAAGGTCTCGGTGTCTTTCGCCTGGTTGGCAGTATTTCGGTTCGCCGAGTAAATCTTGCGTTTCAGCGTTCCTAGCATAAAATTTAGCGTTCTCTATAAATAATAAGAGCTTACGTTTTCTCTAGTTTACGATCAGCAAATAACTAAATACTGTATTTATATTTTGTATCTATATTAATATCAAACGTTAGCGATTTATTGATGGCGTAGTTTTAGTTTCAGCGTTTTTCACCTTCGAGAGAGATGGTCTAAGTAAAATGTAAATATTGATGTTTAGGTAGGCTAAACGGGCCGAGCGACCTCCGATGGTGATTGGGCCGAAGTGAAAGATGAACCACTCTTCTGACATAGCCCGGCCGGTGTTTGAACCAAGGTGCTATAGATCTATGGCCAACCGCGCCACTACAGTTAGGCCACGGAGGCGCCCAAGAGATGGGCCTAAGTGATGCCGTTGTTACTAGTGATGTGGCGTTTCATACAGCGTGTTATTTTGGTTGAAGCCTGCAGTCTTATACGTTCGCCATCCCAAATCATCTTAGCGCCTGCTGTCTTCCCACATCACATGCAATCTCCTATCACCTCCCCCCCCAACACTGATACACAGCTATGAGTAAGTATTATATGTGTGAATTGACGTGTTCATGCATATATATATATATATATATATATATATATATATACATAAAATACACACCGAAAAATAAATAAGTCATAAGATTCTGTAAATGAATTCTTCACGAAGCGAGGAAGCCTTTAATCGACACAGTTTACATTTGCTGGAGCAAATCAATTTCTGTCTCTTGGGTAAGGGTTAGGTTGTCCCGGGCGCGTTCTCCACTAACAATGGCCCAGTGTCCGTGAACAAACGTCCATGGTTCACGAACAATTGTAGGCGATTCGTGAACAATGGATGCTGTCGAGTGAAGCCTCAGGTGTTCCCAGAGTACATCAGAGCCACTTCTGCTGGGCCGAAGACATATACTTCACCATTATGTTTTGAGTGGCTGTCTTGACCTTGAAATGACCCTTTACGGACGAAAATTAGTTTAGGTTATGTGAGAAAGAGATGAATGAGAGACTAGACTTCGGCGGGTGTGAGGGGAGTGTTTAACCTCCGTCCGCCATTCTCATGGCTGAGAAAATTGTCATTTTTTCCAATAAGTCTATCCGTGGAGTTATTTAATAATATTTTTCTGCTCTGTTTTGTCCAATAAGTACAGTAAAACCCGTCTCATGAGACCGCCCTCGTGACCGCATTGGCCCTTAAACATAAGTGGTTCTTTAATATCGACGCAATTCTCTGCAACCAAAAACGGTCTGATGAATGGGAACCTTGTTAATGAACATTTGCATTGCACTGCTAAAGAGGTGGTCTGTTAGGGCGAGTAGTTGCAGTGGTGGGTTTAACTGTGACTTTATCGTATTTTCTTTCCCGCAACATACATCCAATTTTCCCGTCTCACCCACAACGTTGTGAAGAGTTAATTGATCGGGAGCTTAAATGCTCTAAGTTCTTTGATACTGTTTATTTAGTGCCATTTTTACCAGTTCTATGACATCCTCTCACTGACCCGCGCTGACCTTTCCAAACTCCCTCAATTACCACAGGACTGTAGAGAAATGTTTTCCGTAAAATCATCATCTGCTTCCATCGTACACCTGCATTACGCCTTCCCCAAAAAAACAACCCAAATCCTGTGGTTTATGAACCACCGTAGTCTGGTTCCTAGCTTCCTATTTTCTAGCTGCCAATGACACTGACAGGTGTGTAGTACCGTAACAAATCAGCAACAATCATTATAATGCAGCCTGTGGCAGGTGAAAAACGAACAGAAACTCGCTGGATCTGAACTGAGTACTTTTCATTTTCTTATTCACCACTCTATCGTTGCACCATGATGTCCCACATAGAGCGCCTCCTTGTAACTTGATGTAATGTTATTATTATTGTTATTAAAATTACCATAATCATCATCATCATCATTAACACCATCATCATCATCATCATCATCGTTAACATCATACAATTTGATATTGCTGCCTATATTAATGCCCATTTTTCTAGTTAGTGTTGGCATTTCTGTAACACCTCAACTCCTGAGGAGGTATACTGCACCCAGCTTACCAGATCACGGAAATGACACATTCCTCCCAGTACCCCACTTAACTCATCCAAAACATGAGGGGCTTGTAGGTATGTGAGTATGCATGATAATAAGTATTATCTCTCTCTCTCTCTCTCTCTCTCTCTATCTGTGTATGTGGGGGTATATATATGTGTGTGTGTGCTTGCGTGCGTGCGTCCGTGTGTATTTTCTGCGTGGAAGCATATCTTGGCACACTGCAGTAACAAGAAACAATACGGAAAGACGGAGCTTTAATCCCATGGAGGGATGATCCTCCCAAAGTGTCCTTACGGGCTGGGCTCTTTAAAATTCCACTCTGATTCGGCCAGATGGCAGCACCGTCCATTTCTAACGCCAAACTCTAAACTGTGCCAACTTGCACCCATTCACCAGAGATAGTGTGTCACCTGTGCCAACTCCTACTTGTGCCAATCAATGCCAAATAAACACAACTGAAGAAAAAAAACACTTGCCATGTGGACCGTGTACTCAGTGACCTCACTTATTTATTTAAACCGAAACTAGTAGCACCGGAAGAAGTAATATTTATTTATCGGTACAATGGCGGTGGGGTCAATTAGGTGCAGTGAAACACGTGGTACCCTACTTAAACCAACTTAACGTAGAGCACGAGATGGAATTATGATAACAATATGGACAAATAATAATTATTGTTCATCTGCTTGCGATATCCGATTTTACTTTTGAAGGGAGTGAAAGCAAACATAAATATCTGCTCCAAGGATTATTATAATCGGATGAACAAAGCTCGTTTGTTAAAGCCAGTGATCTCGTGGCAGTGAAATCCTTAGAGCAACTGGTGTGTTTGTTGGAGTGCATTCCTAATGGGACCATATTCTGGGCAACGTCGGTCTAACAACAAAATGGAAGGCGAATGAAACGATGCAAGGAAAGTTCACTTTTCATTAGCAAATACTAAATTATAATATCTAGATTTGGTTAAATTTAAAAGCCGGCACCTCAATATAACTGTGTGCATAATAATTAAGACATTGGGGAAAGGAGTAATGTTGGGCTCTCAATACGATATCATTTGTCAAAGAGCATAAAGGACAGTAAACAAAACACCTTTAAACTGTCATCTGGACAATAACTGATCAAACTCTTTGATCACATGCTTTCCTCCACTTCATCCATCAGACACCCAAAATAATTAATGACAACAAAAGTTTCCCAGATATTCAAGCAGCTTCTTAGTAGGGAGACATCCTACGGGCACAGGTGGGAGCCAGATTCGAACTTACAAGCCGCACGTTAACAGCGTAATGCTCCGACAGCTGAGCTACTGCAGTCTCTGAGCCTGTCTAAGTTCTAAGTCATTACAGAGTTAACATACGATGATGATGCTGCATTCTAGCCGAATATACAATGTTTAATCTTCAATATTAAAATATTAAATAGAAGTCTTATACATACATTATTATTATTATTATTATTATTATTATTATTATTATTATTATTGTATTCAAACATAAATATGTATGTTCTGTAAACTGATACGCCATGTATAAACGTCGAGCAAAATAGGGTCAGGTCACAGTTCAGTGACTACTGAAGGAGGGATCTAGTAAATGTCTGGTTTTTGTTCAGTTCACGAACTAACTACAGTACTATGTCAAAGCTTACCTTCATTGTAAGCTGTTATAATTAACTTGAAGCCGCGACCTGCTACACCACCAGCATCCGTCCTGTAATTATATCAGCAACATATCGTGTTTATATACATCATAATCTACTCCTAATGATGATAAATTAATAATAGATAGATAATGTATATTTAATAAAGCTACTCAATTAAGTGTCATTTAAAGACCAATTCACTAATATTGTCTTAGACTTAAATGACTATCCTTCAAAACAGTGAGTGAGTCGGTGAGTGAGCGGTTGTGTGAGTGAGCGAGCGAGCGAGCGAGCGAGCGAGTGAGTGAGTGAGTGAGTGAGTGAGTGGTGAGTGAGTGAGTGAGTGGTGAGTGGTGGTGTGGTGAGTGGTGGTTGAGTGAGTGAGTGAGTGAGTGAGTGAGTGAGTGAGTGAGTGAGTGAGTGAGTGAGTGAGTGAGTGAGTGAGTGAGTGAGTGAGTGAGTGAGTGAGTGAGTGAGTGAGTGAGTGAGTGAGTGGTGAATGAGTGAGTGAGTCCATATTGAATATGTGGCCACAAACTCAGGTGACTTGATTTTATTGAAAGCGCTCAATTGGTGGTTTTCGGCGATTCAATCAGAACCATAATGGAGAGCGACTCACACAAACACACAAATATACACACTACTTTGAGATAATTAAGATAATTAAGATCTAATATATCAAGTAATCCATAAATGACATTAATTACCATATATCAGATTACCATTTACCGTATTAGTAAGATAAACATTGACATTCGATAGGGCAGCCACCTTTTGCTGACAGCCGTCCTCAAAACAGCTCTCTTCTAACAAGCTGGATGAAGCCCAGCTGTCATGACATGTAGGCTATTGTCA
>JAODUP010000533.1:0-162500 GCA_025642065.1 Paralvinella palmiformis | reverse complement strand
GCTCAGAGCAACCAATAAATTATACTGGGGTCTTCTAGGAAAGTGTTACGTTGCCTACTTGTGTGTGTGTGTGTGTGTGTGTGAGTGCGGTGGCATGGGATATTTCTGACTTCATCTGCCAGGTGTCGACATATGGCAGATGTCAACGCCAGCCAGGTGTCGAAACCTAGCAGATGTCGACATCTGCAGGATGTCAACACGTGGAGTAACGCAGCAACGATGGTAATCTAGTTTCAGCCCTGGTTTGTTTCCACCTATACCCACACACACGCGCGCGCGTCCGCGCGCGTCAACCACCCTCCCCGAAGTAGCAGCACCCCATATCTCCAGTTTCCGTCAGTTTTAAAGCGGTAATTACTCCCCGTTGCCGCAGTCAGACCGCCACAAGACGTCCTCAGAGTGGCGTCGAAATGGCTCTCTACCGATGTCACACACATAAACAAAATTTAAACGCCGGCTTACCAGTCAGATGGCTTCCTCATTACAGGTAATACAATCACATACAGACCCGGGCAGGGCTGATGGCCGCTGGAGGAGAGGCGTATGAACACCAACAATCACCCCCCCCCCCCGGTTATCCCCACCTTCTGGTTGTTAACGCCAGCTGTTTGTGACGAAGTTGAGGAGCTGTCGAAAAATTGCAATTTTAACTAGCACTGCTAGAATACGGCGCCTCATCGCCTAGCCAAAACCGTCACCATTCGGTATAACACTCGGGGGGCTCCCCATTTTTTTGGTGGTAACTAGTAATTTCTAGCTGGCTTCTTGAAAGGACGTCGTTAGCGACGCGAGAGGACGCCTCGTAAAAAGGCGCCATTGTTTACCGTATCATAGAGGGAGCTGACAAGTCGGTGAGCTGCTCGTGAAAATTATCAGTTTTCGCCCAAAAAAATCCATCCGGGGCCGAGAAAAAAGCGACCACCTCAGTGAACGACAGTTTCGTTGGCGTACAATGAAATCCGACCCGGTCGACCACTCGCCTTAAAACACTACGTATCTGTCCGTCCAAGAGCACTTCCTAGAGGGGTGGCCCCCCACTCGTTCCATCTCCCCCCCCCAGTTCAGATTAAGCAGCATATAGCGATTATTTTAGATCAGTCGAAAAAAATTAGCTATATCACTTTTTCGAATCGTTTTGTAGCTGGTTGTTCTCGATATAAACATTAGTTTTTTCGACTGCCACATTGTTGCTAAATTTCCATACTATTATTAATATTGCTAAAATTTCATCATTTATCAAACTGTCGATTAAAGTATTCCAATGAGAGACTTGAACAAACAAATAATTGATTAACATACCCTTTGATAACGCCATGAACACGCATACCGAATAAGAGTTTGTACTTTGACTAGCCTCGGCCGAAGCTTTTTATTGAGGGATGAAACATCGGACAAATACAGCAAACATTTAGATTCGAACTCACAATCTGGTATTTGTGGCGTGGTGTTCTGCGGCGGTGTTCGAGAAGGGAAGCAGGCACCGGATGTACTTTGATTTCAGCTGATTGACAACTATTTTATTTTATTAAATACAATTAATCTAGACTAGTATATTATTAAATTGGAGCAGTCCATTAGCCCTTTTCTGTTGCAGACAGTAACACCTCGTCTCAACGCACTACCGGTATATAATCACAACCAGATGCGGTTCTGGAGGGGAGGGGGTCGTCGAAGGGAGGTTTCGCCGCACGTCGCCAGTCGGAGTGTGACTCGAGTGTGACTCGCTCACCTGGTGAGTCATTAATAGATCTGTCGGAAGATTCACTACAGGTGGCGCCCTG
Source organism: Paralvinella palmiformis (assembly GCA_025642065.1). NCBI lineage: Eukaryota > Metazoa > Annelida > Polychaeta > Terebellida > Alvinellidae > Paralvinella > Paralvinella palmiformis. The sequence continues at coordinate 160,719 of JAODUP010000533.1, read as the reverse complement.
GCTCGGTCTTTGTCCACGCCACTAATGCTCTAACCACATCACGACATGAGGCCGTCTTTACACAATCAATAACGCTTTGTGCCCGCGCGGCCAGCCGTAAAGTCCGACGTTCAAACATCCTTCGGTAACAATTACGCGTTAAACGGCGGACAACGCTGGCCGACGGGAAATCTTCGATAAAAAGCGTCCACAGAGGGAGCCACCTGCCGAGAGCGTGCCCCAGAACGTAGTATTGATGTGGGCCCGAGAGAGTTTTGATTGTATTAAATTAAAATGGAAACGATTTTACTTGATTAGCCGTTAAGTCGACGGGGGGGGGGGGGTCGGCGGTGGTGTTTCCGACGCCCAACGAAGAATGATTGACATGTATTTGGTGAAGGGTATTGGCCTTACTAAAGATAAGATGTCATAACATTCAGGGTTGTGCGAGGGGGGGGGGTGTTTGTCGTATAATGCGTTGTTGGGTTTTTACCGGACAAAACCCCGCCGTTCGGCCGTCGTGATACCGACTTAACGCCGACGTGCCTATAACGAAACTAATTAGAGAGAAAACTCGATAGCCTCATTTCAGCCATTAATGGAGATTTTAAAATGGCGACATTGACGAATAAATGGGCACCAAACGATGAAGTAATGGAATGATTTAAGAGCGTACGACATCTGTGTCAGTCAGATGTCAGATAATTCAAGCTACAGATCATTTCTAAGATAAACCTCTCGGCTCGTATAACGTTGGGTGGCGGTGGGGTGGAATTACCGCGTTCCATCCGACTTTGGTGGCTGACTTGGCGAGCTAACTTGACATTTCATTACATTAACGGCTGACGTGAGATGTTAATGACCCTCTAAGGATGTATGATACTCTGGCAGTTGCCATTTTCTCAATATTTCCCCCATGCCACGCGTTAGTCACAAGAAATTCACTTGATAAAACGCAAACGCACACAAACATACACAACGGACATACACATTGTCCTGCGCATTACAAAAGTCGACTGTAATGATCATTTTCAGCCTTTACTCACTCTCAAGCTGTGAGATTATTTCACGTAAAATAAATGGTGTCAACAAACAACGCACTACGTCAAAGCACTAACAATATCTACCGAACGTACAGTCACATTGACGACGTAGCTCTTATTGACGCCTTGCACCATCGCGTTCAACTTCCATATTTCACAAGTTACTGACAACTGAATTGTGTATTAGAAGAACCCCGATGAAAGCAACAGGAATTTGTTGAAATCCAACTAGAATCGACTAAAAGCAATGTATTACGTGTGGCGAGCAGTATATATATCAAATACATTTATGACGCGTAACTGACCAGTTCTGTGATTGGTCCAGTAAATTAAGAGTAATAAGTGGTTATACATATACAAAAATTATGATGACACGTCGCTCCTTAACAAAGAAATAGCCCTTTTTCGTGTCCCTGTTAGGCGAACACGAAAATAAATCACCCTTCCCCGTGTTTCAGGTCTTTAAATTGCGAGCTATGACTTCTAGCATGATGTAAAGGGCAACTGATAAGAGCTGACTCCAAATAATTTGTTGGTACCAATATATTATTAAGTCATAATCACTCACTAACTATCTGGATGCGTAACAAGCAAACAAAAACAGACAGTTAAAGCCGATATCTAGCACAAACGATGACCCCCCGTAATCACAAGTTATGAGTAATTATATTTCAAATCATATTCATATATAATCATTATCAACTGGAATTTATTTTGTTATGTTATTTTATATTTTCAATATAGTTTGATAAAGATTAGATGTCGCCACCTGTTCGTTTTTAAAGGCAAAACTCAATCCGTCGTATGGTATCTACGTATTACAATGTGGCATAAAAACAAACAACGGCTTTTTACCAGGGTTGGCCAAAAGCCGGATAATATGAGTATTAGCCGGGCTGATGGCTTTTACTGGTTTTAACCGGCTTTTACGGGCTGATTGATTGCTGATAATTTTTACCGGGTTGTTGAGCCGCAAGATATTTATTTATGGTGTATATCTGTGGCTGACCATGTACAGGCACTCATACCGTGACAATGGCTTTCCTTAATCCTACATCTCTAGTTGTTTTTGGTGTTTCTAATTGCACTGTAGTAACATGTCTGCTAATCTTTCAAATGAAATTATAGTTACACATGGTTAACATCAATACAGCCAAAGGGATATAAGGTGGGAGAAAATAGAACTTGAATCATAAAATGTAATACATTCTAAAAGTGCCATATTTGACTGCAACATGGGGAAATCAATTGATGCCGTATGGAACTTTTATGACGTTGGTGATGACAAGACTACTGCTAAATACAAGAAGTGTCAACGTGATATTAGTAACAGAGTTCTACGACTGAAATGGACTATCTAAAACAGCTAAATTAGTAACATGCTATATCGATTTCTGAGTGGCAAATATGAAATTGACTGGTGAGATTCCAATAGATTATGAATAAATATATGTGTTCTTCTCTTCTTGTTATCCAAAACATTGTAATCAATCAATCAAATTTTTAATCAGCCAGTATTAGCCACTTGGGTAGTAAACACCAGGCCGGCTAAAGTCGGCTAAAACTGCCGGCTTTAACCGGGGCCGGTTGAAACTGACCAACTCTGCTTTTTACACTAGACTAGACTTGTGTAAAAGAACCCAAACACAAAATATTACATTTACTTACGATGGCTCTGCCGAATATATTCTTGGCATCGTAGACGTATAACGCGTCATTGCACAGTTGTACTTTATTGTACGAAGTATCCGGAATATCCAGCTGGTCGACCCGTAGCATTAGCTTCCAGCTGTCGTTTTCGGCGCGGAATGTTATTCTACAATCTATATGGTCGGCGTAATTCTTTAACACGTCGGCGCCATGATGGGAATATACGGTGGCTCCACCTAGTAACACCGACTTATCACAGTCTTTATCCATGTATACTGGAAATAAATCATGGTAAGATATAATTTTTTTTAATCCCTAACTGTCGTCATGAGATCACTTTTTAAATGAAAGATAACAAAAAGAAAACATCGAAGTTCACACCAGAATTGAAATTAAAGCAATACATTGGTGGCCAATACCTTTTTCGAATGGTTTTAATAACAATGACCTGTCTCGTGATGTTTAGAGAAATTGCAAGTTTCTGTAAGTAGAAACGGCGTAATAAGTTTGTGTTTATACGGATCACTTTGACATAGTCACCAAAACGCATGCTGATGATGTCAGTACACAACTCCGTCGGCGGAAACTTACCGAATGAAAACGGACAAACCCGAATATTCATGAGGATGCCATATATGGTATCGCAGGGTTCATACACATTTTGAAATCTCAGATTCTAGGACTTTCCAGAACCTTCCAATGTCAAATTCAAGGACATTTTCAATGAATTCACGAAGTTTTAGCGCATAAAGATACACCCATATTTCGGAAGAAGTGTAACGACTGAATTCCTGTACGCTTATGATTAGAAATATAGATCTATATGTCCAAAATCCAGGACTTTCAAGGACCTCTACAAAAAATCCAGGACTTTCCAGGCCTGGAATCCAAATTTTCAAATTCCAGGACCTGTTCGAACCGAACCCTCTATCAGATTGTAGTTCGGGATTAGAATTTTTGCGCATGCGTAATTAAAATATCTCCGTATTGTAATGTGGTAAACGTTTAATAAAATTATAGTTTCTAATAAATTCAGTATACGAAATGGTCAGATCTTAATCGTATGTACACTTTAGATAAAGAATTCTATATTTCTGAGTAATTTTGTAAAGTTCTTAAAACCCATTTATCTAAATTGGTGTATTTATAATTTTTTAAGCCAGTTTACTATGTATGTATGTATGTATGTATGCAATGTGTTTTAGCTATTTGAGCATAGAATACGTTTTAATTAGGTTTTAAATGTAAAGCGCCTTAGGGCAATTCAAGTTGAATAAGGCGCTAAATAAAATATTATTATTATAAGATGAAAATTTAGAAAGAATCGATTTAAAGGTTACATTGAAGGCTCGTTTTAAGGTTAATACTGTCACGACGTGTAGCTTAAACAAACGAAACAGTAAACAAACACAAGTTGTCATTTTATATAAACACGTTTACTGTTTACGTCATTTACTTCGCTTTTCGTGTAAGCCACGGTTCACGTGACCACGTTAGGTAAACACTATACAGTTTTTAATAATTAATTATTATTATTAGAACGCATGATATAATTGTAATAACAATATCTGCAGGTGCTGCTGTCATAACTCGGGAGTTTTAGTGATGTTTGTGTTATTGTTGCGAAATACCATAATGGCGCGTCTAATTGATTGACTCCAATACAACCGCATTCGGTTAAACAAACTCAGCATTCGATTCACCGGACGATCGATTGATAGTTATAACAGTAATTGAGTTTATATTCAGATTGATCTTTTTTAAATGTTGATGTTTTACGGGCCACTTTGGTGTACGAGGTAGGCTAAATGGGCCGAGCGACCTCCAAATGTAATCAGGCGAAGCGAAAGGTGAAACACCCTTCTGACATAGCCCGGCCTGTGTTTGAACCCAGGTGCCATAGATCTGTGGCCAACCGCGTTACCAGTTAGGCCATGGAGGCGCCCCAGAATGAACTTTATAAATGAAAACCATCCAGTGATATACCGGAACTAACTCGAATTCAACTCGAACATGGTACAATATCGCTCATATTGCTGGTAGTGCTCTTGAAAAGCCTGAAGGTGAACAATGAGTCGAGCTGCCAGATAGATTTATGGCCCACAATTAGCCAATTGACATAATTAACTTGTTGTTTCTGGGATGCTGATGATATGACAGTAGCTATAACAAACACTGAGAGAGAATTAATTATATACGATCGTGTCAGACTCGGAAATTCGATAATGAAATAGATATTCGCTAGCCGTCTTCCTGTCTGTAAATCAGTTGTCGTTTTTAGGTGATGTCTTATAATATATAATTCTCAGCAGATTGTTACTCTGTAGGAGACGTTTATTATATTGTTTTTATCAGGCGAATTCTATATTTTATTGCTGAAATAATATAAAGCTCATTATCGGTACACGATACATGGGGGGGGAGGTTATTTAATAAGTTATTGTTAGAGTGTGATGTTACAATTATGTTAACACACACACACAGAGAGGGAGGTTCCATCCTTTAGATACAAAACATCAGGTAGACCAGGCAGTGATTGGATTAATCTCTGTCTTTCTTTATATTTGGGGTATAGACTGTCGTCTATTGGGCATAGCCACCTGTATACACGTGCGGGCACGTTGTGTGTGTGTCTCACATTCCCATAGGGATAATTCTCTCTACACACACACAAATATATATATATATATATATAGAGAGAGAGAGATATTATTTGTCATTAACGCTACTGTATGTTATGATAGAGTTAATTAAAAAAGGAGCATAGATTATTTGACAAATAACCTAACTATTATCAGGTTAATCAAAGGCAGATGTTCAGAAAATCTGATTAAACAAAAAACAAACAATAACGCCCCCTCCCCCTGCCTAGTTAAACACAGAAATACTACAGTATTGAACTGTTCTTAAAATCGATGCCGAAATGATGACAATTAATGTCACTCGAGATGACATTGATTTATTGCAAACATCGCCGTGTTGGCATCCAGACCGGACTGGCACCAGATGAAACAAAACGCTCCCCTCATCTGGGAGAACTAAAAACCATTACGACTCGACGCCGCTCAAGTCCCTATCCGATACTCGCATTCAATTTATTAACCATCATTAAAACATTATCCTTGTTAACTAGCCATGAAACTACGGCAGCCACTAGATGATGGATGGCTAGTCGAGAGATGATGAACGGCCCAAAGGGCTTCGGTCCAAGCCCCCTCGGGCACTATTATCTAGCCGCCGTTTCGGCCTTATAACGTGCTGTTGCCGGGATAGAGATGGCCAGCTCTCGATGTCTCTGGTTTATAAAGTGTATAATGGTTGTTTACGAAGTAGGCCGCTAACAGGCCGTGTCGAGATAATGAACTACTGCTATCTGTAATTATCATACTACTAGTAGATAGAATCTGAGTTTGGTTTTCAGCTAAAACAAGGGGTGAAGAAACACACACAGACACTTACTTTCTCTCTCCCTCAATCAACCTTATCAGATGTAAAACTTGTTGAAAGAAATATTCCTTTGACATCGTAAATATTACGTCCTTCTGTGGTTATAGTCATTATGTATCATTATGCACTTCAGAAAAAGTATTACACAGAAATGTTATACCTAACTTTATATACACCTATATTGATAACGAGCAATCAATCAATATATATATATATATATATTCCCGATTATCAGCTGAGATAGTTAAAATCACACACAGCCTAAGACCTCCCTCTGGCCAACAATTCATCCAACAGTAAAGTCCACAGCCCGAGGTGTAGACGAACAGCGTAAGTGATGTCTATCGTAATCAGTACTAATACGATATATCTTAGCTGATATGTCGACTTATTCTCACAGATACGTGTCACTACTTACGTGTTTGCGATTTTTTGCTCGCCGATTCCGTCAGTAAAAGAGTACATATCCAAATAATCCAGGAGAACTGCTGGGTCACTTCGTAGCATAGCGCCATGTTTACGGTGTAAGGCAGCCACTCGCCTGGCGATGTTTACTATAGGTGAGGCGCCATCTGGCGGCCATCACGGCGATTGACCTGGTCAGAGAGCCTCGGAGAAGCGACCAATGGGAGCCGGCTTCAGCTGCGGTGGCCAGCTCTGGCTACACGTTGCTAGTATCTTATTCAGCATCCAGCCACAAGTTGGTGTACTATGTACATCACGAAGCGTAGCATCTTCCTCCCCCATCCCTCCCTCTCTCTATCCACCACTGTCCGTTCTGTCTATCTATTTACCAGTTTATCCTTTCGTTCACCTATCATTTATTTCAGATTGCGAGAAATCATTTGATAAATTGTCCAGATATCGTATTCAGAAGTTGCGATTGTCCGTGAGAGAGAGAGAGCGCGCAGACACACACATATATGTCCATTAGAAACACAGAGTACGCTATTCTAAAATTCACTTATATTTTAACTTTGAACTAACAGTACATTTTTACAGTAAAGGGATATAAATTAACTTTTTTTCTGATTTTGCAGGCATGTGGTATACTTATGATGCGGGAGAAAACTTCACCCCACTGTTATAGAGTGCGTCTGCAAATCATAACGTTTCTTAAACATTTAAAAGAAATATTACCAAAGATTGGTCTTTGATATTACTCCAGTAAGACAATTTCCGCGACGACTGCGCCATCTAGCGAACGTCGGTTTGCGGTTCCCGTTTCACCGGTCTCGCTGAACCATATGATAAAAACGTTCTTTCACCAAACATGAGATCTCGGAGATCACGATATGGTTCATATATTGATAGCATGTCTATTACAATTCCTAACTTGATTATTTATTTTCAATAATATGTAATTTTTCAGGAAAAATAAATGTCAACTTTCCCCATACAAATAATCTTATCTATTGGTAAAATTAATTCTACCTTATATTTAATAAAAATTAAACTGCTACAAGAAATTGTAGATCGATTTAGTTCTGTGAATTCCCCAAAATGTAAATTACACTTCTTGTTCCATGATACTACACGGCTTCACTGACCCCCAAACTACAGTAAATGTGGAATAAATTGTCTATTTAGCAAGGAGACCGCATTGAAGTAGGTCATGTGATAACAAATATTTGAATAGAGGATCATTGTTTATCAGAAGAACTATTTCCAGCAGAAATTGCTTTAACAAGACAATCATTAGTGTCAGATTTACTACATCCAGTAATAACTCTATATATGTAAACACAAGGCAGAGCTACTAAGAATCTTCAAATATGCTAACAAATATGAATGAATTGATGAGAAGCTATAAGCATTCATTTCCCCATAACATATCTCAGGATCGATCCACATCCAAGTTACTGGTGTGGGGCAGAAAACTATTAACAGACAGTCCTAGGCTGATGTCTTCAGCTGATGAAACAGTAGCTTGCCACCGAGTGGTACTCAGAACATTGGAAATATTATTTTTAACGATAAATCCTGATTACAGTCAGCATAAAGGATATTATTAGTGCGATATTAATCTTATATCTAATTTAAGCCATCTAGACAGAAGCTCTAACGGACGATAAATGGACACAGAAATCTCTCTCTAAGTTTTCTCATTTAACCGAGATACATCTATGTATCCATGAAATGATAAAATCATAAATGTAATTGTTGATGTTTTACGGGCCCTTTTGTGCACAAGGTAGGTTAAATGAGCCGGACGACCTCAAAAGGCAATGAGGCGAAGTGAAAGACGAAACGCCCTTTTTGACATAGCCCGGCCGAGGTTTAAACCCAGCTGCTGTAGATCTGTGACCAACCTCGCTACCAGTTAGGCCACGGAGGCGCCTTATCTGGTTTTGATAAGAGTAATATCATATCAGTTATGTCATCGACCAGTTACAGCTGTAATCCTTGTAGTATATTAACAGCTAATTCACAATCACTGTTCCTCCTGTTTTTGGTTTGAAGTTTTCTATATTTAACAACTTATTATACACATTTTCAGTGCGGTCTACATAATTGTTTTAGTATTTTCAGTTCGCTTTATATGTCTATTAAATGTCCTAGGATAAATTAGCACGTGCTAGCCTCTCCGATAATGTATACATATTGATAAAGTGGGAAGTGGGAAGAGCGAGTTTCAAATCCGCGTGTTAGTGTTTACCTGAAGAGTGATCCCCGAAACAAGTTAGACCAGTTTATCAATTAACTATAGCATTTTCACGGGCGTCTATATACATACGTATTTTAGTATTTCTTTTTTTGAGTGAAGTTCTGTTAGATCCCGGGAATAGATGGATAAGTGTTAATCGATCTGGTACTGGATACATATGGATCAATGTAGCAGAATGATCAAATACTGGATCTATACTCTGTTAAGCTCACATCTTCAACTGACCACAACTTGGTGATCTAGTGAATGAGGCATTTGAGGGGATGTCTTCTATCGCCATTTGTCCCAGGCCTGATCAGCATCCAACCTAAACAAACCCAAACACTCATTCTATCTAAGAACCTCGAGAGAAAAAGAAACGATGCAAGGTTATTCTTCGGGATACGTCCATAAACGGGAAACTAGCTTAATATCTAAGAGAATTCTATAAAAAGAAGTTATTTCTTGATAGCTTAAAACATTCAGATAATTGAACGACTTGATCAGTTTAATCACAAAAAAACTATAGTCCAAAACCGAACATCACTTGTTTATTATTATCCTCAACCTTGTGGATATAAATATTGTACACATTATTTGTGGCCATTCCCACTATAGAGATATACGGCCATTTCCGCCCATCTTCGTTCTGGGATGTTGCGTACAGAGGCCATGTTTTCAGGTAAGTTTGTCATTGAATAAAAATAAATACTAGTTATGTAGTTTGAATCTCGGCCTGCAAAATAATCAACTAAAACACACACACACACATGCGTGCGCGTACCCACACTCAGTGTTGATAGTGGAGGGATGTAGCTGGTATATAACGTGTTTTGTTTTCTACGTCTGTTATTTCATGACCACCATAAATGAATGACATTACTTTGTGATAATGAAAGCAAGAAGCAACATAACACAATCTTTTTTGTTTTTCCCATAAATCTGACAACCGTTAGGTATCGTTGATGACCTCTTGCCGCCTCTGTTACAATAGCGCGTTATTTCTGTTTCACAACAACAACAGCAGCAGCAACAACAACAACAATAATAATAATAATAATAATAATAGTAATAATGGCATAAATGGCAGTTATTTTACCTGGCTGGCAACCTCAAATGAGGCAGACACATGTGGTCTATAATTTTCTGCATCACCATGGGAACTAATTCTAAATTAATTTTCAATTGACAATATATGACATATTCGGTGGAGAACACTCCTCCTACTCTAGTGCCACGACCGGGATTCGAATCTCCCACACAGCACGACCATAGCCATATGTAGGGAGTCAAGCGCTCTACCCATGTGGCCAAACAGACGGTAGTTTCAGGATCATAAACCACAAACAAACTGAAATTCAAACCAACTATTTTAATATTAGATCTGGCTAAAGAGCGAGGTGTATGTATGTGATTTTCACTAAATGCATAGATCGGTGATTGTGGATATTCATAAACCTGGTGTATGTCATTCTCCATTAAATATCAATATTCATATTTTGTTGTGATAAAGTAATTAGCCGTATGTTAATACTCAATAATAATCTCGCTTCTTGTCATAGAAATCCTGGTTATAGGGTGGTGCATGTTTAATGTCCTATTTACGTCTTTGGAGTGACGTCATTACTCTGCGTGTAACTGATACAACTTAGCATTCTTCTCGATGGAAACAATGTCCCCAAAATACAAGAAACTGGTTGGATACTTAATGTAATAAAGTTGATGATTATTAAATAAGATAGTAACGTATAGAAAATAACAGAACTATATCATTATCATTTACTATTTCTGTTCCAATAGAAACTCCATCTGCGCTCTTCCCACTTCCCTTTCCAACAATCCCACGGAATCCCTTTGCCCCGTTTTCTGGATCGCTCACTGATAGAAGATGTAACGTTGATTTAGATAGATCATTAGGTAGATCTGCTACATTTATCAATATGTATATGTTATCAGATAGGCTAGCATATACCAATCTATCATCGATATTTAATAGACATATAAAGTTGAACTGAAAATACTAAAACAATTATGTAGTCCGCACTGAAAATGTGTATAATAAGTTGTTAAATATAGAAAACTTCAAACCGAAAACAGGAGGAACAGTGGTTGTGAATTAGCTGTTAATATACTACAAGGATTACAGCTGTAACTGGTCGATGACATAACTGATATGATATTACTCTTATCAAAACCAGATAAGGCGCCTCCGTGGCCTAACTGGTAGCGAGGTTGGTCACAGATCTACAGCAGCTGGGTTTAAACCTCGGCCGGGCTATGTCAGAAGGGCGTTTCATCTTTCACTTCGCCTCATTACCTTTGGAGGTCGATCGGCCGATTTAGCTTACCTCGTACACAACAGTGGCCGTAAAACAGCAATTCCCCCCCCCCCCAATATTAAGCGTTCATCATAACGTGCTCTTTTTAAAGGGTGAAAGCACGCCATGAACAATCTAATTTTTAAACACATGATAAGACATCTCAAAACTGAGGATAACTGCCAATTCTAGTTGATCCACGGACTTGGTCTCATTCATGTCATGTCTAAAACACGGATTTGCTATATGTCAGTCGCATGTATGGAAAATATTGTTATTGTTACTTATATATGACACCAAACAGGTGAGTTGATTATCTATGATGATGATGATGATGATGATTGATGTTTTACGGCCATTTTTGTGCACATGGTAGGCTAAATGGGCCGAGCGACTCCCAATGGTAATGAAACGAAGTCAAAGATGAAACAACCTTCAGATATGCACACGCCGAGATGCGAACTCAGGTGGTAGTGATTTGTAGTCCAACGCGCTACCAACTAGACTACGGAGTTACCTTTGAACGCTTTGAGTACAGGCAGTAACCGAGTATTTAGATGCCATAGTTAATATATATATATATATATATATATATATATATATATATATATATATATATAATATCTTATTATCTATTCCATGGTTAAACATAATTTCCTCTCATAATTGCAGATAACAGGATAAAGTAACTTTCATGTCACATCACCGACATAACCAACATGAGATGTACTTTGTTGACCGTTATCACCGAACTTCAAACACCGTCTATGGTCAGGTGTGCTATGATGTGTCTCAGCCAACCGAACTGTCTAGTTTATGCCTTTCTGGCAGACACTTCAACCTGTTCCCTGATAGGAGCGGATCACAACAGTGACGAAGTCGACGGGCTGGAACATCTAAACCAGATGTTTATGTTCTGCTGAATATCTGACGGCATTTTACGATTATTTTACCGAGTGGATGATTGATTGATTGATTGATTTGTGTTTTATGGCCACATGGTAGGCTAAATGGGCCGAACGACCTCCAAAGGTAATGAAGCGAAACACCCTTCAGATATACCCACACCGAGATTCGAACTACGGTGGTAGTAATCTGTGGTCCAATACGCTACCAATTAGACCACGGAGGCGCCCCTCTACCTAGTCGAAAGCCCCTATCGAGCTGGTAAACGTTTCAGAGGCTGATGTTTTCCAGTTGGCAGCCTCTACCAATATCGTTGTTTCAGACTGAAGCTAACGGATTTGGATAGACGATCTAACACGACGGTGCCGATATGCTTCGTTGACGGCTAGGAAGGGTTTGACCAAGTTCGTTCCACTCATTCTGGTTTCGTGTCCATGTTCGAATTTTTGAAAACAAGATGAAATTATTCTTGGCACTCGAACCGTCCGGACGATGCTCCCCGGACTAGGAATACATCTTGAGATAAACATTTATTTTGTTATTATATATATATATATATATATATATATATATATATATATATATATATATATATATATATATATATATATATATTAGATGCAAATATTGACGAATATATTACGATTTTATAACAACAATTATAAATCTCGTCGAACCAATAATTCGACAAATTAAAACGCTGCCATCTTGTGCAGATTATTATTATTATTATTTTAATACCAAACTTTAAAGCGCTCTTTTCATTCTTAAAGCCTGTTCAAAAGGCTGTACATAAACTTATAAAAACATATAAGATATATATAACAAATATTATAGATTATTTCATAACAATATATGTATAAAGCTAAATTGGAATATATATAATAAATTTTTATATATATATATAATTTTATATATATATATATATATATAAAACTGACTAAGAAAAATAAAAAAAAATTAAACACCAAAATGGCTTCAGAACAAATGCGTTTTCAGCAAATTCTTTAAAATGTTCAGTGTTTTGGATTGACGATATAGTGAGCTCCGGTGGCCTAGCGGTTAAGCAACCGGCACTTGGTGCCAACGGTTGCAGGTTCGAACCCCGTAAGAGGTCGAAACTTTTCCAGGGATTAATTTCTCGGCTCACTACATCGTGGGTGTCTGACCACGTTAAATGGCGCTGCCGTCTCCACTGAATTATTTAAAATAAAGGGGGACGTTAAAAAAACCCTGAGGACGTAAAACACTCTGGCAGTGACCACCCTCAGGGTATTTCGGCTCCATCTTTCCGTACTGCTCCCCTGTGAGTGGTGGGGGAGGATGTTTCTCAACCACTCGAACATAGAGGCTGTGCTGATTAAGCGACAGTCAGGGGATTCTCCCCGAACAACAAAACCAAAACCAAACCATTGACGAATGTGAGCTGGGAGTGCATTCCATAGCTTGGCCGCTGAACACTGAAATTTTCTTTCGCCATAGCTAGATGTTCTAACCCTTGGAACCACCAGTGTCACTGAACCCATCGAACGTAGTGTTCTTCTTGGTTGATAAACTGTCAACATGCCAGATTATGTATATATGCTTTATACGTGTGCATTATGATTTTAAATTGCACTCGATACTTAACAGCTTAACCAATGGCGATCCTTCAATATTGGTGTCATGTGACCCCGACGTGATGTTCGGGTTACAATCCGTGCCGCTGTATTCTGTATACGTTGTAACTTGTTAATGGAGATCTGGGGCAGTCCATTGAACAAAGGGTTACAATAGTCCAAACGTGATGTTATAAGCCCATTAACCAGTGACTTACTTGCATCACTTGTTAAGTAACGCCTAATATGCCCAATGCTGTGGAGTTATTGATAGCCAGACCCATAGATATTATTCAACTATTGCTCCATATTCAGTGCATAGTCAAAGATAACACCTAAGTTCCTCACAGTATTCACTATGTTATATGTTATAAAACAAACAGTAACGTTTTCCATATGGATAGCATTATGCTTAGATGTGAACAGCATAATTTCCGTATTGTCACTGTTCAGTTTGAGCATGTTTGTATGCATCCATCCCTCCATGTCAGTAAGACAGTTCTCAATGAGAACCTCCAACTCCAACCTCCTCTTTAACATGACCACCTTTCTAAGTGACCCACTTTTTCACAGTCTTAAATTATTGCTATCCTTTAACATTTCATTTTTCTTCTACAACTCAAACACCTCCCAACTCTGTACTTCAACCTTTGATCTCCGTCTAATGTCCACGTTTGTCATCCCGTATGTCGCCGGGGGGGGGGGGTAACATGTAGCATAGTTTACTCTTCCAAAACAAATTTACACATTATAAATTCAAAAAAAATACTTATGAAATTATTATTAAAACAATATCCTGTTGTTACAGCCTTAGAATGCTTATTCAGGAATATGCCGAAGATTTCATGCTAAGAATATGGTCCAAATTGCAGCTTTCTCTGTTGGTAACTTGTTACTGATTGCCACTGGAAATAAATGTATGCAATTAAAAAACCCAATAAGCAAAGAAAACATAGCTGGTGCGTTTATGGCACAAACAAGAACCGACTTCAACAAGGAGCATACTATAATCTGGTCAAATAACTAGAGTTTGATGGTGAGAAATTTCCAACAATACTTCAGGTTGACCAGAGAATCTAAAATCCAGGCAAATTATTCGGGAAACACCTGCCCCTGACGTCATATTCTAGATTTCCCCATCCGTTTTTTTGCAAGTTGCCGTATGAATCGTTACATGGAATGATTCAGTTTGCCGTATCCGCGTCGATACGGAGCCCCAGGAGAAATCGTATGCCGTATCCGGACACATGGAAGCGCTCTCGTCTGTTTACATAAGCTTTTCCATTTTTGCCGTATCCGCATGCCGCGTATATGGAACGCATGCGTTAATTTAATTGGCTGCTTGTCATTCGACTGCTGGCCAATCAGCGTCGTTTGGAGCTGTAGTTAAAACGACATTGTGTCACAAAGAAGTCATGCATGATTGCTGACTGTGTGACTAGCTTGGGCTTTCAACAAATTTTCCTAACATACATCATCAATCATCCGCTTCTTCAGGTCAACGTTATTTCAACTTTTATGTACAGTTCCCTTTTTTTACAATGTACACGTACTGAGAAAATAAATTTTCATCATTTTTAACACACACACACACGACACACACGCACACACGCACACACACACACACATATATATATATATATATATATATATTGTCATCTTTTTATTAATGTGTATGCATTATAAGCATGTACTAGTTTGTTTTCCAATTGTAGCTGTATTTTATATGTATGTACAAATATATATATACACATGTATATAATAAGATACTAGTATTTTCCCCCTCCCCTGCTACACTGTAAAATCTCTAAACTGCCTAAACTGACCACTTTTTACCAGTCTCAAGAGTGATCGTTACAAAGATTTTACTATATATATATATATATATATATATATATATATATATATATATATATATATATATATGGTGGATATTTTCCTGTAACAGTATTGTTATTATCGGCTTCCTGACATTAGATCCGGATGAGTAAATATTTGTCATGGAAAATTACTGCTGAGATAATGTACAGTTTTTTCCCTATGATCTGAATCAACCTCAACCTTAACCTGTAGCCAATTGATGCTCCCATCCCGTGCGTGTATTCGTTATAACTGATCATTAATAATTATGTATATAAATGTATTTATGAGACTAGAATTCAGTTCTGTCCGCTGGGTTTTTGTCCACTGTTTGTTGTCCACTGGGTGTTTGTCCTGTTAACACCCCGTGCTGATATGGTTTAAATGACTGTGTACATATTTGTTATCACTGCCATTTAAAATGGCTACTTCGATGTCTGGGAAAATACATTTTCCTGTCTAATCAGTGAATTGTCTAATCAAATGATTTGTTTCGTCGTGGAGTGATGTTTCTCTTGGTTTATCTGAAGTCCTTGTAGACGTTTGTTTATATATTTTTGTTGTTGTTGATGTAGTATTGTTGATTCTAAGGCTAAGAATTTACTGATAGATTATTGTGTCCACAAATGTGATATTTGTGTCCCGCATAGTCTGAAGCTTGAAAGCAAAATCAATAAATTGATGAATGATAACGCTATCATTATGATAAATTACAGGACCCTATCCCTTGTCATTCCACCCCCCTTCCCCCTACCCCAAATGGATTCTTAATTGACATCTATCTTAGTGAAATATTAATTTGTCCCGATGTGTCATGACGTCACAAAAGTTAAACTCTAATATTTCATCACTAGTATAGTTCAAGCAATTGCACGCTTATGTGTTATATCGTATGTGTTATATCTTATGTGTTATATCTTACGTGTTATATCTTATGTGTTATATCTTATGTGTTATATCTTATGTTATATCTTATGTGTTATATCTTATGTTTTATATCTTATGTGTTATATCTTATGTGTTATATCTTATGTTATATCTTATGTGTTATATCTTATGTTTTATATCTTATGTGTTATATCTTATGTGTTATATCTTATGTGTTATATTTTATGTGTCATATCTTATGTGTCATATCTTATGTGTCATATCTTATGTGTTATATCTTATGTGTTATATTTTTGCACAAAAAAAGCAAAGACGTAAAAATCAAATACATCAAGCCAAATACTAATAGGGCTAAGTTTAGAATGAGAAAATGGAAAAACATCATTAAAAATGATGAAAGGATTAAAATCAATAGAAATATTAAAACTTCGTTGATGAGATACTTTATTTCCAAAATTTGATTCCACCCGGTTCGATTTAAGTGGATGTATGTTGTAAAAGGACAACGGCTGATATTCCGCGTCGCCGAAAAAGCTCAATTAACATTACATCGATCGTTGTCGTGAATAAAGCCTTGATAATGAGTTAGCTGTGATAGGATTCAGTAGATATAAACCGCAACAAGGTTGCCATTGCACAAACCTACTGGAAATAAATGCGTGTAGGTCTAAGACAAGCAGGACTGGGGCCTCTCCGAATAAATGTACACATCAAATAAACGAAGCATCTAGTTACAATCGGATGACTACTGCGATTCAGTACATTACCTAGTTTACATGCATACGTACATTTCTTTTGTGTACTACCATTAATTGCAATTTAAAAAATTCTCATCTGCCATAAACAATGACATATTTAAAGTAAATAAACGCGTTGAAATAGTCTATACAAGGGCAGGAAGTGTTGTGAGGGCAAGATATATCTGTAATACTGAGTGCAGACCATAAATGAGGACACGCGCATATTCGTGCCTGACTATCCGCGCACTTCTAAAAAAGTTGGCATTATAATTATGGTTTTAGTTTGCGATTTAAATTATATTTTCTGATACCTGAAAAGTACATGTATAGTGCTAGAAATAGATCTAGTGGTCATGAGATTGAATAAAACAAGATATATTGCTGGTGACATCTAGCGAGTGAAAATGCAACAATACGGATATATCTGACGACGGAGATTCGTGTAATCTCTGTCAAAAAACCACAACAACTATGGCGAGCGATAAAAAGATTTTAGAAGGTTTAGAACACGTCAAACAAGCGGAAAAATGGTAAGTATTTATTATATCGGATATAATTGATAAAACATAATATATATTAATAGATAGGAGTCACAACATAGTTGATTCATGTATTCAGTCATTGATTGAAATAAGTTCAAAAGCAGTAGTTGTGAGTCCGTGAGTAGTCAGTTACCTCCAGTAGGTGAGTTCTAGATCTAGACTACTGTATCAGAGTAGCTGAGTAGATCTATCAGTATCAAGTAGATCCATGCCTATGAGTAGAACTAGAATCTAGACCTATAACTCAGTCCACTGTACAACCCAACACGGCAGCAGAGCTAGAAGGTAGATCTAGAGATCTATGCTTTGATTTGAATTAGGGAAGGTGGTCATTTCTTCAATTTGTGGCTCATTGTATAGGTCTTGTCATAACTTATAAGAAAATGTATAGTTTAATGGGGCTATATTTTATCATTATTGAGTAATCGACTAAAATATGCCCCAAATATCGCCACTTATTTGACAGGTCACAAAAGTCTAATTCCAGAAATGTACCATTGCCACGTGTGAAGGTTTATGAACGTCATAAATCACAAAATAATAGTATCAATGACCTGTTTTCATCATTTGTGTAATGTAATATTTATGTATAACACATAAAAAGAAATAAATATGTATTAAGTTATCATATTTTTCAGAAATAAGGCTGCAAATTTGGCCCAATCAGCAAGTTGGTTTATTTCAGGGAAGTCCAAAGTGAGAAATGGTGAAATTTTCAAATTAGTCATAGAACATCCATTTTTGTTTCATTAGAGAGGTCTTGAAGAAGAGAATAATGAGTAAATATATAATTTGACATGGTTTTCTGACGTTATTTAGGAAATATATACCTCAATAGGGTAGAAAATGACGACTGTAAGATCCAATGCATATATTTTTAATCCACATGCATAAAAAAATTAAAGTCAACATACAATGAAAAAGAAGTTGTGCTGTTATATATTTTATAAAGAAATTAACTCCAATAGAATAAGTTTTATGATTATAATGTAGTGATATATACTTATTATATGCATTTAAATTATATTACGGTGACAGATGTGATGAATTATTTTTCAAGCGAGACAGACAAATCCAATGGAAAAGATGATGTTGCAGTGATGCAATTTTAATGTGGGACATAATCCATGGTCTCATTAAATCATGCATCAATTGTTTTATGTACATCTAACAAATTGAAATGCAAATAATCATGAACACAATGCAACTTTATCCCCAAAAATTGCCTTTCAGTGTTTTATCTTAGGCCGGCAAACTTGAACCAAGCAACTTTTTTAAAACAAATGTTTAATTCTCTAGTGCATCTTAAATATTCACAATGTGCATGAAATATAATCAAATATAATATCTATGTATATTATTATGCATATATCATACATAAAATAGGATGGATGGGCTAAATTAGCTGTAGATTTGATCGGATTGTATAACAACCTAGACATGTTGAGTTGACGCTGCAAGAATTTACGAGATTTTACGCTTGGGGACCTCTGGGTTTTTCTCATTGCGCAGCATGGATAGTTTAAATTATACCATTAAATAGAAAACATTCTCAGCTTTATCACAGTGGTGGTTTCGCTTCTCTAGCTCAATTATTAATAGATGTGTTATTGCGGTTTAGATTTAAAAGTGATTGCAAACTAGGTTAGTTTCGTATTTTCATAGGGAAACCAGCATATTTAGAAAGAGTGGAATATCGGCAACAACATGGCTAGCTTCGTTTATTAATAGGTATTGTCAATGCTGTATGCAAAGATGGTAAACAGACCCCCTATCGCGGACCAATTTGTCAAAAATTGTTTGCGCTTCGTTTCTGGCCGTTTTTGACGTAACGTCATTTAACAATTATATCCCCGATTTCAAAACAAATTAGATTAGGGGATAGAGCTATATGCATTCTGTTTAAGTGTTTAATATATAGTTATTACGTGAAATATTAAGGCAACCACAAACAAAACAAAATGACTTTCATTTCACGCATCATTTTCCTTACGCCCATTTAAAAGCACTTGTCGTGATAGTGATAAATGATAGTATCACTATCACGACAAATGATAGTGATGTTGGCCAGAGATCTTAAGCACCTGGGTTCACATTTTGGCTATGTTATGTACAAAGGATGTTTCACTTTGCCTCCATATTTTCTGAGGTCAACTGGCCCATTTAGGCTAACATATGCACATAAGTAGACATGAGGCAAAATCTTGTGTAAGTGAAGTCAAATGTAGCTTAAAATGCTGAACGCTGGAAGACTGGACATTCAAAAATATAAACATGGTAATATCACACCATATTGCTATATCTGGGTAATGTGATAAAGTCTCAGCATCATCTTTTTTATTAATAATATGCTCTGGTATCATCATCCCAAAGCCCACAGCAGAAGCTGTGCAGCCATATAATCCAATGAGAACAGCAGTGACTGGTTACTAGAGGTGACAAGACAACCCTTACCCAAGACATCTCATATCTAGACAAGACAACTCATACCCCCCATTCTGAGACAACTCATACCCCCTTCTGATCTCTGTTACTATATGTAATAGATTATATCTGTATCATAATGTATGATTACGCTCTGTATAAGTTGGACAAATTCCATACCAAGAATGCTTCAATAATTATAAATCATATCCCAATCTACGAGATCGAGATAAATTTATGTTCTTCAGTAGAGTGTTATGTATTATCAATAATTACCAGAATCTTAAGTGGCTAATCATAGAATATAAACATAAACTAATAGAAAGCACTATTTATTTATAGTTTGTTAAATTGAATAAAACATAAGACTGAATTAATTGTGTGTGAAATAAACCAAGTTATAATAATAATGTATATTTAATAAAGCACCCTTACTAACAGGAGCCATTCAAAGGTGCAGTACAAATAATATGTAATATAATAATACCCGAAATAATATGTCTGTAAATATCCTATAAGAGATTTAAAAGATAATAATTATTTATCAGTGAAAGCAACCTTGAACAGGCGTGTTTTAGAACAGATTTAAAATCTTCAAGAGACAACACATTTCTAATATCTGCCGGCAACCTATTCCACAAAGTAGGGACTGCAACGCTAAATGCACAATCACCATATGATTGTGCAAAAAAAATTAAAAAAAAATATTCCTATATTTACCTCTCACACTGTACAGCTGGAACAGTTTTTCCTTGTGGAAGACCCAATTTTGTTTTAAAGCTTTTAATATCCTGAAGGAGTTCATGAAAAAAGTGTGACATCGTGGAAACATTAGCTGATGTCGATCTAGACTGACACACTACAAATATCTAGTCAATGATCTATGTGATCTGGTGTTGGGAAGTAGTTTTTTTGTGTGATCAATACCAATAACAAGAAGGCTGTGTGAACATATTCAAGAGGTATTTACTAAATTACAACAGAAGGCATCGAGTTATGCACTTCGTTCTCTTTGCGGTTACATTTGTTCTACATGGATTGTAAGCACAGTATTCTCCCCCCCCCTCCCAAATGATGGTCAGTCTTCAACGAGAGTGTCAGGAAAAATATTGATGTGGAGGGTTGGCACATATATTTGAATTATAGAGCAGGAAATGGGTAACCCACCTTTTTCCGTACTAGTCCTTCTGTTGGATCACGGTCACTTCTCCTCAAGCTACAATGAAAGTGAATATCAATGCAAGCCTGCCAAATAAACACCGGGTTTACTATCTAAACTCTGGGGTGAATACATTGCTGCAAACTGCAATACATTGATACTTCTCAAGGCACATATTAATAAGAGTATATTGGATTTTTTCAAAAATGTCGTAGTTATGTTACATACCCTTGAACACACAAATAGATAAAGATGCAGCACTTAAATACAATTTAGGATCAGAACAGAGTATGAGTTGTCTCAGAATGGGGGTACGAGTTGTCTAAGACAGGGGTACAGGTTGTCTTGTCAGGGATACGAGTTGTCTTGGGCACAGATTGTCTTGAGTACAAGTTGTCTAAAATTTGTTACTAGAAAATGCTACATTTTTTCAAACAAAACCTAATATTTATTCATTTTAGTGAACATATTCTACATAATTATTAATGCAGTTTCTTAAAGTTCTTTGTACGACTAAAACATCACTGAGTTAATTAAACCATAGAGAATCCCCAGGCTGTCGCTCATTCAGCACAGCCTCAATGTTGGAATGGTTGAGAAACTCCTCCCCCACCACTCACCTGAGGGTGGTCACTGCCAGAGTGTTTTACGTCTTCAGGGGGGTCTTTAACGTCCCCCTTTATTTTTAGCAATTCAGTGGAGACGGCAGCACCATTTAACATGGTCAACCCCCACATTGTAGTGAGCCGAGAAATTAATCCCTGGAAAAGTTTCAACCTTTTGCTGGGATCGCAGCTGTGCCCTTGTTGCCGGGTGCTTAACCGGGACCTATGGTATTTATATGATTGCATATCCCAGCTGTCAGAATTAGGTTTATTTGATAGATTCTGTATGAACAAAATGTATCAAATCTGGTTTGGCTAATTGTAATCAAATCAATTATCAAATATAAGATTTTTAATCAGCTCACACGTGTTGAGTGTAACTCACACTTCCATACTCATCAGTGTTTACTTAAACACAACACATTTTACAATTTTAGTGATTGATCTAGGGCCCACAGAATCACACCAGTCCTTCTGCATTGAAGTAGTACTCTGTTGGATAGGATGCACCAGATAAAAGGAAATCATTGCACCATTCATGGTGCAATGCAGCACTGTCTGATTGCATAGCCATATTACAAAACACCCCCTCACTGATCTAATTGCTTTGGCACCGTAGATTGATATGGTTATGACATGGCTTCTTCGGGGTTACAGGTGGGAAGTATTTGTGAACAGCTGGGTGATTTTCTGTTGGTCATGTATTCAGGCATGGAGCGATTACATAGACCGAGGTGATTGATTATGATTACTTCAGACTACAATGATTACGATTACATTAACACTTAATGTAATTGATTACCATTTTGATTACATTTTAAGTAATCATGATTACAATCATGAATACAATGTATATCCCACAAACCCGATTATGATACTTCACCTTTATTTACTAAGCTACATATATAATACCGATATAACTACGAAATAAAAACACTGGACACTTCTATAAAAATATAGAAGTAGATTTGATTGATCTGGTGACGTGATATGTATAAAGACATGAAATTGAAAATGATTATAAAAACATGATGTTGATTTAAATGACATGGCAAATGTCACAACGTTTACGAATCAAAGTGAGAATTGTTTTTTATGCACATGAGTTGTTCAAAAACACGATCTCCCAGACAGCAGCTATCAGGCCAGATGTGTTACCTTCAACACCGAAATGTATCTCTACACAATTTTACGACCTGGACTTGTCTCTCTCAGGCACCACAATGGTTTGAAAGTTTATTACTTGTCAGCTTAAAGTGAAATAAGATAAACTGATCAATACGATGTTAAAGGAACAGTTCACCGTCAAATAATGTGACTTAAATGTGTAACCCAAAATTCTTGAATAATAACTAGGAACTCTACCTGATATCATAGATTTACGGAAACTATGCTAATTATTGGAGGATAGCCATTACATCATCCTCGAGTGCCAGACCATATGTGGTAAACAAAGCACGTGTTTCAAGGTTAGGTGGTACGAGGATCATGTAGCTATTTCGATCCCAGTCAAGTTCCGATCACGGATGCTCTGGCTTAGTTGTCCTTGTGACCTTACCTGGCCCCGTGCTGAACTTACTAAGTACTACTAACTGAAGCCGCCATCAATTTGTTTACATAAATCTGAAAGTTCGGTGAACACTCGTTGTTACAAGAGCACTAAACAATCTTCAGAAGCAATTTTACTATATAGTTATATTTAGTCATTTCAATAACAAACAGAGCTGTTTGGATCAAATATACTGTAATATTCATGAGTACACCTTTGTTTTGAAATTCCATTTTTACCTGACCCCTGTTTATATTGTTATAATCTGGTAATGAAAATGCCTCATATTAAGTGACATCATATTTCAGGAGCATCTGGTCTGTGTCTGGCTTCAAAATGGTGCATTTTCAGTTCACAAGTATTTGAACTGGATTCTTTAATGTGTAGTTGACTATGTTCATATTTTGTCACCATTCATAATATACTGGTACATCAGTCCTGAGAATTGAAATGAAGGTAAACTGTTCTTTAAAGTATTCCATCCTGAAAAATCAATAAAATTGATTAAAAATTCAAGGACTCCTCCGTAGATTGTATTGGCAATTTCTGTTTCTCTTTGCTAGTGCCTTTTCACGTAATGTTCAGATGTATGCATCCCTCCACACAAACAGACAAATGAACAAACACACAAGTCTGCAGTTGTGAAAAGGAAGTGATGCGTGGATGAAGTCTAAGAGTTTATTGTATGGTATTTTTGTTATTTTTCAGTTTAAAAACTGGATTGTTCAAATGGAAACCTGACTTTGATGGAGCAGCCTTTGAATATAGCAAAGCAGGTAATGTACTACTACTGCCTTCCTTAATTAGTAATTGAAGAAAATAAAATACAACAGACATTGGCCTATAATCTCACAACTATATATTCTGACCTAAGTATCTTACCGTACCTCTCAAACACCATACAGCTTTGTTGCACAGTAGGTTATAGACCACAGTAGATTAGTATGAACATACACAATTCTGGTTGCATTTCATTTTCACGCATATAATATACACTTCAGGATTATGTGTGCCTGATAAATGTGCACATTGTTCCTGAAATCTGAACAGTTTGATTATTCTAATGCATGAATCCTAGCTAGAATTGTGTAATTAATTTAGCTTTGATTTTTATATATAATAACCTGTTTTTATAATATTTTTTTATTTAATATATTCAGCTGTAGCATTTAAGAATGCCAAGGCGACGGACCATGCCATTAACAGTTATCTCAAGTGTTCTGCTGTACAGCGCGAAATGGGATCGTATCCTTCATTACATCAATACAAAGTTGCCTGTTTCATACCAAAACCATAGAATAGACCGTTGGATCTGTTACTAACCTATTGTATACGTTCGTCTGTAAGACAACCTTGTGTATTGGTTGAATTGTATTTCTGGTCACTAAAAAAGAAATTGCCACAAACCCCATACTTGTCAGTTATGCAATAATGAACAAGATGAAACGCCACTGCATTATTTTCTGGAATGTCCAAAACATGCGGCCTACAGACAAGATCTCCTTCTCTGAGCTGCGGCCGACTATGGATAAACTCAACATTGACATTAACAACACACAATCAGTCACTAATCTAATAATACTGCATTGTCAGTATTTGATAATTTTGCATTGTTTTACACAGTACAAGAATATATAACGAAAAGAAAAAGATTCTAGGAAAGCAAATTCTCAATCTATATTACACTAAAACTGTATGTTTGATGTAAATTCATATCAACATAACACAGATTGTACAATTATAAATTTTATTCTTGTATGTACATAACTTGTATTCTATGCAAATGAAAACTTATTGATTATGTCACACAAACCCCATAATGCTACGGCATTGGGGAATGCACAAAAAAGGTATAAATAAATCAAATCTAACACTTGTATAAGTGTCTAACCGTTGTTTATGATGGAAGACATTATCCCTGAGGAACCACTTATTTTTACTCGGCTACTAAATAAAAACATTGTTTCATTCCAAATTAGAATTATTAACAAAGTTGTAAATGTTTCCAATGTATTCCATTTAGGGGCCATTTATCCATGGCCCAACTGATAGGGTGGTTCACCTTGGACCTGACCCATCTTGGTTCTGGTCTTAGTGTGAAGGGCACTTGTTCTTTTGTTACCTTTGGCAGTCAGTCGGCGATAGATTTATGTGAGAATTGTTTGCATTTGCTGTGGATCTATATAAATGATAACGTGATGAGATTGCGCCAGTGGTATTGTCATGCTAAATATGGTCTCTTATTGTGTAAACAGCTTCTTATATGAATTACTGTTTTCATTATCCATGACCGGACAGCAACTTTTTATAATCTGCAAATAAATTCCATCAGATGTTGTTAGATATTGGTGTTTCTCATGTACGATGAGTTGTCTGTAGTTGTTAACAGAATCTAAGACTATTTTGTCATCGTATACATGAGCACATATGGTCATCTCTCATTATTGAAGAGTTATCTGTAAAATCTTGCTATTTATTTTACACGGTTACCCGCTGCTTGCTAATTTATCTGATCATATATTTACACTGTGATCACAATCACAGATAACTGATACATGTATACAGTCATTTTATATTTCAGAAATCGTATTATTAGATGACTACGCTGTCATATGTCAATATACTTGAGCTCACTTGCCTATAGGGACATGCTGTCTTTTTGAGATAATTTGCGATTTTAATCTAATTATCTCATTTCTTCAGACAGAGACCAGTGCTGAAGTTAAACAAAACACTCACATGAGTGCCTAATACTAAAGCTATGCAGATTCCCATTCATAAATTAGGTGTCTGGTTTCTTCTGAAATAAAAAGTGATATTTCATTCACAAAAAAACATTGTTTTTATATCTGGCCCAAGAGGAGATTTATAGTCAACATATGTTTACGGGAGGAGAAACTAAACATCAGTCCGACATTAACTTGGCAATGAGTGATTGAGTAGGAGAGTGAGTGATTTGTTTAGCTTCAGCATTGCTTACATATCAAAGCCTTTTGATGATGGATGAAATATTCCATAAACAGAGTTTTCATGGTAATTCACTCCCAAAGGGCTGTTCGTCTTCAGTGTGCTGTATGCTTGAACTGCACCGTGTGTTGGTGCTAAAATCATGTCAGTGAAGTTTTCCTATCAGTATGATAGCTTCATGTACTGATGATCTAGTAGATCTGTTAGTAAAATTTATGCATATGCTATGATATCCATTTGAACTCCAGTTATTAAGGTTTTTAGCCTAGCCAATGTCTTGCAACCTCCATCCTGATATCTCATTCATCTCTGCCTCAGTATAACACACTCCATCCAGCCTATGTTTACTTCAGTCCACTTAGCTGTAGATGATCAACAGTCAAGAATAAATTATAACATTCCATTTCAAACTTCAGTAACAGTCCAATATTCCCCAAACTGAAGCTGACGAATCGTAAGATTGGCCTAATGAACCAGGATATCGTGTTCTTAAGCTTATGGCTAAAATCCACTCTATCCACCATTTATATCAATGCTTGCCACATCGAGTAGTCACTGATCATTGAACAGGATTCTCTTTACAGCAAACATGCTGTACTGACTCAGTTTTCAATAAACACCTGATTTGTTTCTCATTCTGTGTTTGTTATGAACGATTTTGCTTCTCCGGGTTCGTGTTTGTAGGTCCTCGTCATTCTCTGATTAGAATACTTTTTAACTGATAGCATTTGTTAATAATAATTTAGGGATATGGTTTTGAAGGGATTTTAAGTAAATATAATAAAATAATTGATGTGTTTGTTAGTTGAACTTACACTTGTCCGAAGTATTCTTTGAGTACCATGATTTTTCAGACTAAAGCCATAACAGAACCTAGATATAAATGTTGCATAAATATTATTTGATTATTATTACTTAGCATAATTTCCATTTTTTCTCCAATCATGTTCCTTAACTTTCACTTAGACCTTTCCATGCAGCAAAGTAAGTAGCGACATTGTTATGCCTTTTTAAAGTCCCATTAATTACCAGTTTTGTAATGTCATATTTTATCAAATAGTTTTTAAGAAGGTAATTTCTGTTGTGAAAGAACTACCGATGTGCAGTTGTTCGGCATCTACTTTATGCAAATTACAATATCATTTATGAATAAAGACAATATTTTTTTTATCATACATAGGATGTCAATGTGTTTAGAATTGAAATATATTAATTTGCGTTCCATTTTCTTGTAAAATATCATATCATATCTCTCAGCAATACCTTTTAGTTAGTTATATACTTACATTAAATACAGGTAGTCATCGACTTTTGACCATGACTGGTTATGACCTTGACCGGTCTTAAGTCGATCCGGTCATAAGTCGGCCTATGTTATAATTACCTTACCTATAAAGTATAATATACTGTGTAATAATATTATAATCATCTTAAAGTCTTACTGTTGGTTGAAAAGTCGAACATTCATAAGTTGCGTAGGTCAGAAGTCAACGACTACCTTTACAAGTTTCATTATTTTTATTGTTGTTTTATAATAATAATTATGATTATTTGTGATATATATATATATATATATATATATATATATAGCAGCCATTGCACTAGATAGAGCTGCCAAGTAATACATATATATATATATATATATTGATCTGATGTCTTTAGGTCACTAGAGAGTGCTGCATTGATCCTAAAGGAGGTCAAGAATGCAGATAAAGCAGCAGATTTTGTCGAGCAAGCAGCAGATCTCTATCTTGAGCATGGGACTCCAGATACAGCAGCCATTGCACTAGATAGAGCTGCCAAGTAATACTTGTTATAATATAATTACAACAAAACATGTCTCTGTAGCCAACTACCCAAAAGGAATAATCCTTTCTTTAAAATTGCATTAATTTAATGCACTTCTTGGTCTTCCGCCTTTTACAGTTATTTTTTAAACATTTAAATAATATTAAAAGTTTTAATCAAATTTACAAATAGCCATAATTTATATAGGGATGTTTAAATTTAAATCGGCATATGTTTAAGCAGGAAGACAAGGGTATAACAATATCTACTAACTATTTCCTATTAGATTAAAGATAAATCATGTTTGTGGTATTACTTTTATGGTACTTGAATACATTACTCGGTACAATTACAAACCTTCGTACGAGTCTTAGCTAAGAAATAATAATTGTATAATAAGCTGGTATGGTGAGAGGTGTTTTGCGTGTAAACAATTGGTGAACATATTAAAACACACCAAGCCACTGATGGCTTGTACCTGGGGAATAACTAGCATTACTCGTGATAATATATTAGGGAGCCACATTGGAGGTTTGTAATCTTTAACGGATTTGCCTGTCTCTGTGAAATCTATATATATAATGAGGTATGTTATTATCAGTAGATTAATAGCTGAATCCTGGAAGCGACTCTAACATACATTTTTTTCATTGACTTTTATTTGTTTGTTTTTATTAGAATGATAGAACAGATGGCTCCTGAAAGATCAATAAAGATGTATATGAGAGCTTGTGAGATCTGTGAGGTAATTATTTTCATTAAAATTTGTTAATGTTGAACCTATTTATGTAAGATGTCTTCATGCAGAATTTCTGGTGTGATTATATTCATAATAGTATATTCACATTCTTTCAGTTAGAATTTAAAAAATGTGAAATCCACTGACTTCCATTCATATAAAATTCAGTAATGTTTATTTCTGCTGCATATTAAGTAATACTTTGGCACATCTTTCTTGATTCCAATCAGAAAACTCTTAATATTTGTATGATTGAAATAAATACAAGGGTACTCTCTTAAAATACAATATCTTATAGCAAACAAAGTAATTTTACTTTACTGGAATCAGCTTTGCTGATAAATTAAAGTTTTTGATCGACTTTAATGGTTTTCTTCCAGTGTTTGCTACCAAGAAGCCTTATAAATGTCTTAAAATTCATATTCAAGGTTATAGTTTATTATCAATGTGAAAAAATGGAAAGAAGTTACCAGTATTCAATTTATTTGAGAAAATTAAAAAAGATTGTGTAATTAGGGGGTGGGGGTATATAGCCAGATTAAAATAACATTTATTTTTGCACATCTACACTCTGTTTTTGATAATGAAGTTGCTGAAGTAGCAACATTGCTAAATGTGTAAATGCTTTAGATGTTTTGTGATAAATTGATCAGTCAATCTGCATGCTTACTGATGGCCAATTATTGGTCCTTTTAATTAATTATAACTTTACCCTTTCCGCGCCATTCCATTTACCATTATCTGTAGCTTGCGCCATTGTCTGTCATTTTAACCTTCATTTTAACTGAATATTTGTCTGATAGACAAGCTCTGTACAATAGAAGTAGCATGGAACAAGAAGTGTAAATGTTTATAAATTAACGTTTTGGAAGATTCACAGAAGTAAAAATCGATCTACAAGTTCTTGTATCAGTTGCAATTTTATTAAAGTCAACTTTCATCATTCAAGATGGCCGAAGCTGGGAAGTAATGACTGTCAGACTGCAAGTCAGATGTTATGGCAATAAACTAAACAAATCTGCCAAAGAACAATATGAATTCAAACATTAGGAAAATATAATTATCTTAAATATTTAAATTTCAATATACGTCTCTTGTTTTAACAAAATTACAAAATGTGTAAATAATACAAATTAAAATTAAGGGATGGTTAATTTGAAACTACAGTTATGTTTGCAATCAAATATGAAGTTGACAGTTTATGTTGGCTGAAAATATAACATGTTATTGAATCAAGTTGGGGATTGTAATAGACATGTTATCAATATGTGAAATATATTGTGATCTCAGTGATCCCGCTATTGGTTCAACACAATAACTATATTCTACCAATGATGTAGCACATAGATGCCAAACCTTGTAGCAAGTCTTGTGAAATGCGACCCGCATACAGAGTTTTGCTAGAATGCAGTCATCGTGAAAATTGTCTATTATTTAGAACTTTCTAAATTTTGTTGTTACTGTTTAGCTTGGCACAATCAAATTATATATATATATATATGGACAAGTACTTGCAAAACTAATTCTTGATGTTTCACAATATATTAATTTCGATACTGTTTTAAATGTGAAATTGTTAGATGATAGAGTAATATGATGCAAACTATGGGACAGAAAAATTCAAATATTTTCCATTTTAATATGCTGGTAGTCAATTAATGTAATGATTACTTAAACAATGACTGCTGATGAATTATTTCCTGACAAAGCTCTGTGCCCTTGTTGATGAACAATTTAGCGTCTGGATGATACTCTAGATGACGACATATCTAGTACCCATTTAATCAGCTGCTTTTCATTATACAATTACTTCATATCAATTATATTATGATATATTCTATCTCTGAGCATTGATCTTCGTTACATATATACTAATTGTTTAATAATTATTTTTGTTGACGAACATTGCTATCTCTGCTCGAGTGCCCAAAGATAAAAGAGGTCTTCCTATTGTTTCAATTAACTTTTCAACATTATTTCCCAATATTAATTATACCGTCAGTTTACAGTTAGAGATAATTAGATTAAGTACGTGTTATTCAAATCTTATTTCTCATTTCAGACATAACTTTGATATCCACATATATGTAATCTTAGAGATGATTGCAAATGGCTATATGTAGTGGGTATGGCGCATCTGTGGCCTAACTGGTAGCACAATTGGCCACATATCTATAATACCCGGGTTCAACCCCAGGCCAGGCTATAATATCAGAAGGGTGTTTCATCTTTCACTTCACCTCATGACCTTTGGAGGTCACTTAGCCCATTTGAGCCTATCTTGTGCACAAAAGTGGCCGTAAAACATCAACATTAACACAACATTGACACAACATTTAAATGTAGGGGTTTAATGATACATTGAGAAATCAGGATTCTTATGATATATCATCCCGTCCTTATCAGTTCCATTTTTATGAATCAATTAAAAAATGAATCCCAATATTACTCTCCTTAGGTTCTAATATAGAAATATTTAATTTTACCAGTCAGAGTTAACAATTTCCATCATTTTGTCATACATATTGATGTAGTTACCTCAACTAATAGTTAATATTAAATAGCTAATATTAATCTGTCTTGTAGTCCAATGACTATTGTTTTGAGACTTGGCATGTTACTCAGAACATGATTGTGTATAAACAATGTCCCTTATGAGTCCTCAGACATGCTATTATAATATTCATGTAATCACTGAATATCAGTCACGAGGACATGTGTCATGTTTCAGCACAGTGATATGTAAATCAAAATCCAGAATCGCCCCACTCGTACTTGTATCAGTAATCAACACTGTTATTGCATATTGGGATGAAATCCAGGAGGATAATTAAACCTGGCCTTTGTTTATTTTGCTAATTTGGCATGCCAGACCTCTATTCTAGCACTGGTTATTAATGATCCACGTAGGGTAATTGTAATTTATACCATTGGTAGCCAGATTTGGCGTGATAGCTCAGTTAGTTAGAGCATAGGACTCGTAGCCGAAAGGTCGCAGGTTTGAGGCTCCATGAGCTGCAATGTTGTCATGTGGTGACTGGTTCACTCATCCATAAAAAATGAGTACCTCACAGGACGTGATGGCTATGTGTGAGTAACACTTTGCACCTATACTGGCAGCATGCGTTGTATGCTCCCATGGGATTTGAGATATGCGCTGGGTGGAAACAGGTCAGAGTCAGGGATAATAATATTGTATATAATATTGTAAAGCACCCTTAGAGCAGCTTCTGGCTGAATAGGGTGCTATATATAAATATCACGTATTATATTATTATTATTTTGCATACATACAATTTCAGGGCGAGGACAGACCTCGGGAGTGTGCTGAGATGATTGGCAAAGCAACCAATCTGCTGATACGACTTAGAAGGTATACGTTGCTTTTATGACCATCATCCGTACCCAATCTTTAAGTATTCAGATGCAAGTAATCAGACGTCTCTTTTAACTCGAGTTACATGTAATATATCAATAATCACCGCGTACCTCGTAGTCTCATATTTCCACGTTGGATTATCTTTTCCAGACTCGATGAAGCAGCCAATGCACTAAAGAGGGAGATGGATTATTACGAATCAATCGAGAACAATGGCATCATCAACAAACTCGTCATGGGCCTCGTCCTCATACACATACACAGACAAGATTATGTGGCTGCAAATCTTGCATACAAAGCCGCTCTCAAGTTGGTAGCTTCTTCTATGTTTATTATGTCAGCAATTCAGTGATTAACTTCGATCGTTCTAGCAGCTCAGTCATTATATGAGCTATTCATCTTTTTGATTATTGTTTGTTTACAAGTATATATTAATTTAAATATAAAAATATTGATATATCAGGGTGCCCGTGGACACTGGAAACCAGGGAAAAATAGAGGAAATGGGTCAAACAATTTCCCTGCAGGAAAAAATCAGGGAATTTTAAAATGAGAAAATATGAGGGAATTTTATCAGGGACCAACATTGTAGAGTAACTTGATGGTCTGATTCCATGATCTTTGTGCAGGATATATTGTGTATGGTCTGTCTGTGCTGTGCACCATGTATTGTGTCATTGATATGAATATTTTGCACTATGTGCTATCCTTATATATCCTAATTCTATGATTAATCCTTGACTATGGATGTAATTTAGGTGGTGCAACAGTAGCTTGATAGCAAATGTCTTGATCTTTGGTTACTGGTGATTTCTGGTGAATGTGCACGGTGATTTCTCCTTTTGCATGTAGTCGAAAAAATGCAGCATTTAGGATTGATTAATTTAGAATTTACTTAAAGTGATAGTCCACCTTCATTTCATATTTTCAGGACTAATACAGCTATACTCACATATATCATAAATAATGTCAAAATGTGTAAACGATCACCCACATATGAAACAATCCAGTTCAAAGTGCTGATTAATCGACTTTTAATGGCCCATGGGCACCGCCATTTTGATACTAGACAGAAACCGGAAGCTCCTGAATGCTGACATCACTTGAGCATACCCAGTTGACCTGAAGTCTGTAGAGCCCATACAAAAGCATGTAAACAAGTGTGAGCAAAGAATTATTCCAGAACATAATGGCATTATCTTGTTAAAATTACGTCATGAATGACATACAACAATATCAGTTTGATATTAACGCTCAAGAGAAACTATAATCCCTGTCAGTCTAGAGAGTGCCAATGTGACATCAGAGCATTTCAGTTTTCTCCTTCCCGCCTTCGAATCTGGCTTCCAGTGCAGCCGTAATGGCGGCCCTCCCGTAATTTGGATTATTTCCCTATATCTATGATATCAGGTATATTTCGTGATTATTATTGTGGAATCTTTGGTTACTGTTCTAAGCATTACATATTTAAAAAATAGTTTCTGAAAGTGGACTGTAAAAGCTGTAAAGTGCCATAGAGCAGCTATCTAGCTGACTATGGCGCTATATTAATGTCACATATTATATTATACTGTTAAACAGAAAAAGCCAGTTGAGGAGTTGGAACTGAGGACTCATCCAGTGAATGGTTTGATTGAACATTGTTGTCATTTTAGTTTGATATTATATATACACGACTGGCTGAATGTTTGTTGTCTGTCCGATACATGATTTGTTCTGATTGGTTTTTATTCCAGCTGTTGAGTTTCCTTATTTTGATGAGTGTTTGAGTTGATTCAGTTTTAACTTAACGACGTTGCGAGTTTTGGAGACGATGTTTGTCTGCAGTCATGTAATAGTACTGGATAAATAAACACATTTCGCAGTTATATATCATCATGGAATTTATGATGCGGTTCGGAGGAAATTCTGGGAATTTTATTTTGGATCCCCTCTGGGCACCCTGTATATAAATATAGCAAATATAGCTATGTTTTGGCCTGATGTGCATATTACACGAATTCACTTCTTTAATGATGATGATGATGGTGGTGATGATGATGATATATATAGTAACAATCATAATAATGCAATAATGGGGAAACAGGTGATCTGTAATTTGATACTTCTTCCTTTTTTTGACAATTTATATCTAGTTAAAGATGAAAACAAAAGGCCAAGACTTTCAAAACTTTCTTCTTGTGTCGTTTT
The DNA here is from genome assembly GCA_025642065.1 of Paralvinella palmiformis. Lineage (NCBI taxonomy): Eukaryota > Metazoa > Annelida > Polychaeta > Terebellida > Alvinellidae > Paralvinella > Paralvinella palmiformis. The sequence continues at coordinate 126,301 of JAODUP010000533.1, read as the reverse complement.
CAGGAAAGATGCGAAAAAAATGTCTCACTGATAATAGAACGCAATTATTTTGACTCAAATTTGTAATTCAGTTATACAGGATTTGCCGAGAGCGAGGAGGCTGGACCAATACAGCAGTTATTGGAGGCTTATGATCAGGGAGATCCTGAATCTGCCAATGAAGTTCTTAGACATCCTCTGTTTAAATATATGGAGAATGAGGTAAAGTGAATGGGATTGTGCTATGCAGAAGATTATTGCTAATGTTACAATATTGTGTGTACACACACACACATACACATAGGCAGACATGATAGTACACACATTAAATTTTCCGGGTCGTCGTAAGATTTTATTTGTTTTAAATCCAAACTTTCATCTCTGCCAAGAAGACAGAAAAAAACGTTTGAGAATAAAACTAAAACAAAAAAGGTACTACTCATATCATTTAATGTTCACTGATCAGCAACTGGTAGCAGTTTATTTTCCCTATTTGACGTTAACATTTACTGTGATACACCAATCGTTTTGCATATATGTTAGCAAAATTCACTGCCAGCAGATGGTAGGTTGTGGTAGCGAACTCACAGCCTGAATAAATCTGGTTGGAGTACATTGATTGGCTGTTTTAGTTTCTTCCACGTGGCTGCTTGTTGACTTGGTCATAATTTGGTATTGGCGAATGATTACTGCAAACCATGACTCCAAAATGGTCAAGTAAAACAGAATGCTCCCCAGGAAATTAATTATAGATCCATAACGAGGTGGCTAGCTACCAGTCAGTCATACTTGTAGGCCTAGCTAATATAAATGTCTATAAGCCGTATATATTATTTACTCTGTTACACTCTATTTCAACTAATTTTTCAGCGTAAGCAAATCATAAAAGATCCACGTTTAAAAGCTTTAATTGAAACTAAATAATAATGATAATGCATATTCAATAAAGCGCGCTTACTGAAATTGTTTATTAATATTAGTGGTGGTAGTTGTAGCAGTAATAATATACAGCAATAATTCTTAATAGTCAGATGTTTGACGTAAAGAAACATATTTGATGTGTTTATCACTTACCATGCATCTGGCATTTGGATGGATACCAATGATAGAAAATTAATTAATGTAAGTAACAAATAAGCTAATGCTATCTTTATGAGCAGACAGGGGAAATATGGTAGTAGTATTGATAGGAATACCGAATTGATATATTTTCACTGTTATTCATGAATGTAGTTTCATGAATGCGTTGAATAAGTTACAATGAGAACAGCGACGATAGGGGGGCATATCAGATTTGTGTGGTTTCCATAGTATGTTTTAATGGCTATGGTCTGATCGGATTCGGGTCAAAAGCCCTCTAGGTCAAAAACCCCTAGGTTAAAACCCCTCTAGGTCAAAAGTCCTAGCATTTTTAGTAGGTCAGAAGCCCTCGTATATATTTGGATAATATGTTATTTTTAATAATGGCATATACAAAGTACACATAGATATAGGGCGCATTCATACAACAAACTCATTATTTTTGTACTGCGAATTTATTCATAGCTCTAGAAATAATCTCGGCATTTCATATTAAACTGAATGCGGGGGCTTTTTACCTATTTCAAAATAAGAGGCGAGGGCTTTTAGCCTGGAGGCTTTTCTCCTGTGGGCCTTTAACGTAGAGGGCGTTTGACCTACACCCTGTACGATCTGCCTCATCAGGCCAGTCTTGTGACTACATTGGGTTATTTCTGTATAAGCTAGTTCATCAGGGAGTGGACGGGTTGTGGTACAGGTTATACTGTACGGCTTGTATGACCTACGCTAACAGTCAACTTTCTCATTCCAGTTCACAAAATTGTCACGTGACCTTGTTGTCCACGTAGCCAACAAGACGACAACGAGCGGTTCATCTGATGGCCTACATGGGTCAGCAGCAGCTGGTGGTGGTGGTGACGATGACGACGAATATGCAGATGGCTTATTGTAGACTGACGTCATGTGTTCCCTGATCGTGTTATTCCAAGTGCGCCCGTTGCAATGAGTGTTGTGATAATGTTGGCATCTATGCAGGTGTCCACTAATGCGCGTATGGCATAAAACGGCCGAGTAGGGCGATGTATGTGAGAGGGTGTCGTGTTTGATCGAACTGGAGAATGGAATATAGAAGTGTTTGGCTAGATGCCGATTCCCAATTATTTACTCTAAGTTAGTGGACGCCCGTCGACAGTTTAATCATTCCATTCTTAGACGTGTTAAATGTAAAGCGATTTACGGCTGTTTTGTAGTATTCGGTGTTTGTTGGTGTGTTGTACATCAGCTGCTATAGACTTGTCACGCCCTGCGTCGCGTCGCGTCAGGTGGGGCGATGTTTTAAACACAATATTGTCGTCAATATGAACACTATTATAAAACCTGCGCTCAGCTAGGTTACTGCATGGCTTAAGGGTAATTGATAGCTCTATCTGTGTCACGTTAATAGTGTTTAATTGTATCTACCTATATTATTTATATCTCTGGTAAGGTGTGTGTGTGGGTGTGTGGGTGTGGATGTGTGTGTGTGTACAGAGAGAGAGAGAGAGAGAGAGAAAGAGAGAGCTATCTTGTTTCAGTGAGTGCACTGAAAATAGATGCAGAGATATTATTAAATATAAACATATTTGTACATATGTGGGTTTTTTCTCTGTGTCAGTATGTCCCCCCCCCCTTTTTTTCTCTCTCAATAACAAATCTTGCTGATTCTCAAACAGGATTTATTTTCTCTAAGTTAGTCTCACAGAGTTAAACATTCAGGATCTGCCAAACTAATTATAGAACCATTGTAAACATTGGACTTTCTGACAATGTTAAACCGGCACGTTACCTGATAGCTCTGATATTATCGATACTTTTATTGCTGTATAAAACTCTATGTTCAGCTGTGTATGTAATAACGTACCCACGCGCATAAAGTACACAGTCAATGGCTAGAAACAAAGATTTCACGATACAACTTTGTAATGTAAATAAAAGAAAAATCCTGCAATAGTTAACACTTTGTATTGTAATAGTTCACACCTTGCAACTGATAAACTATACGAAGTGGCTGTAGGTCCGGACCCGTTAAGCGCCATTTTATAGCTGTTGGTCTGGCACATTTCCGGTTTCCGTGGTCTTTATATAGTGCGTCTGCTGCCAGAAAATGTCACAATATTCAGCTTGAACTTGTCAACTAAGCCATGTTTCAATTGGCAAATATTACATACTAAATAAAGTGGGATAAATAATTAGTATTGTATTTGAGTTATTCTTGTACGTATGATTGGTTTGAATGATTTTCTTTCGTTTCGTGATCTCTGGTTATTACATCTCCCCCACCACTCGTATGGGAGCAGTACGGAAAGATGAAAGAGGGTGGCGGTCACTGCCGGAGTGTATTATGTGATCAGGGGATCTTTAATGTCCCCCTTTTTAAAATTAATTCAGTGAAGACGGCGGCGCTATTTAACGCGGTCAGTCACCCACGAGATACCCTACTGCTTTCATGTTACCTCGAGAGAATTGCACAAATACTTCGGTTTAGGGTTAAAGTTAGGGTTAGGTAAACAGTGCCGGTTCTTAAGTAAATTCGTACGGTGTGGAAGTTGCGCATGCGCAAGGTGAAGTGCCGGAGCTTCATATTAAGTCCGAGTCCTGACCAGTAGCCGCAGCCTAAATTATATGTACCCTATACGACATTCGTTTTTGATATTTTTCTACGGGTATGAACTACTTAAAATTATATTACGTTTCATCAGATCCATTTTGATGACGGAAAAAACTAATGGTATTAATTGGAAGTAATTGGCGTGGATGAATACATAGCGCGCTATACAGCAATAATCTTGAATAGGTGATGGTTCATCATGACAACTGTCGGCGTAGTAATACGTCCCATAGGATGTGCTCGTGGTGGTGTAGTATAGGCCAAATTTAGATGTATCGAAGCTAACTGAACTATACAGTATTTAGTAGTCATGTTGATGCAATACGATCGTTTGATTTTTCACTGCTATATGGTCATAATGGTGGCGTATGAAGCTTAGGGAAATCGGTCACTTATCTGTTCTGATCACCCGCCATCAGTAGCTGGGTTTTGTCGCCGGTAACCGGAAAATGACCACGGCGGGTATTTGTTTAATAAAGCCACGGTTACAGTATGCACAATACTTAAAGTGTATGCCTTTTATGTGTGTATACATACCCCCTTTATAGTAGAACTAATTTTTCAGTGAAATATTTTTTCTCGGTGATTTACACATGTTAGAAATATATTTAGTTCAAGTCGTAAATAAGTTTCTATCTCGCCTCTGTATTAAACCCGTTAAAACGATTCGTGTCAATGTTTTGTAGATCTAGATATTTCATTTGGTGCACAAACTGTGTATGATAATAGCAAAATATGTTATTTTATAACACGACGTTTCTCAAGAGTCCACATGAGGCATATGTTTTCTCTGTGAATTCACAACAAACGTACACCGCCATCTAGACTTCTGAAAATATAATCGCGCGATTCGAACACGACAGCTTAGAAATTAAAAAAATACTCAGAGAAAAACTAACCCAACGGCTGCATGCAACGACTCGTACCTGAAAAGCTTCCCGTGGCGAAATTGGATTGTTTTGCCGTAAACGCTTCCATTCTACTAGTGTAAGATGGCCATGCGATATAATTCATTCAAGTGGGTAAGATCCCGAAAAGGCACAAGTCTATCGAGGCATTCACTTGTCGATAAGTCACAGAGAACGTGGATCGGGGACAAGTAAACTATACTGAAAGAGAAAAAAACAGGCTGAAGACGGAACGCGTTTAGCTAGAGAGGGCGAGAGAGACCGAAATATATTCTCAGTATGTTTATTAGACGCGCCTATAGTAAATATAATTGAGTTGGAACAGTCGGTGTTCTAATCTGTCGCGTTCCCATGTGAAATCTATCTTTTGTAAATGACGAGTTTCGAATGGAGTTCGTAACAGTTCAGCATATCGTCTTCACCGTCATCCACTGAGCTCGTATCCCGTCGAGATGATCTAATTTATTGGATTGAATTGGATTTTAAGTTACGGACATCTGCGCCGACAAACCTCTCCAGGTTGTGGGTTCGAATCCGGCTCATGGCCGTTTTTATAGAATTCGTTTCCTTTGTTAGAAACCCCCTATCTCGTCCCCAGTGTGACCAGGGCCGATACTAAACAAACGAAGTTCGATTAGAGACATCATGCAACAGTTTATCTTTACCAATATATGAACCTCATATTTAATGTGTGGCATTAACGCAAGAAAGAATATTACGCGAAGAATGAAATTTTAAAATTAGAATTTTTTTTTACTAATATAGCAATAATGTTTGTGTAGATACAATTGTATGTACGGAAGTCATTTCAGTGTTGAGCTGTTATTGGCTTTTAAAACTGAACACAGATCTTCCATATCCAAATAGTAGAAATGAAATTTTTTAATTCGTTCTAAAAACACACCTGTTCAAGGTCGCTTTCACAGATAAATATTAATTATCTTTTAAATTTCTTATGACACATTATTTGGGGTATTATTATAACATATTATTTGTACAGCGCCTTTGAATGGCTCTTGTTAGTAAGGGCGCTTTGTTAAATATACATTATTTTTAAATTTTCTTCTATAAGAAAATCGACCACATCGTTTTTTTTTCTCGTATAGTTTTGATTTATTTAATGTTTTCTGCGCGTTATTTGCTTCTTTTGGGCGTGGAAGTAAATGGGATTATTGCTAGTATAGTTCGGTAGTCAAATAACAATACACAAATATATTGTATACACCGGTACATGTCAACACAATTATTATGCATGTATTAGTTTAGGCAGACACAAGAGGTACGCTATTCGAGGAAGGGCTGGCACTAAAAAAGCTCTGCTATGCCATCACCCCCTCCCTCATTGTGTGAATTATTGGCGGATAAACGCGGCACATTGCAAAAAGTGTAATCTATTCGAGTAAGAAGCGAATGCTAAACGCCATTGAAACTATAGGCATAATTTCACAAGTTAGACTGATCCTATTGATTAAACAATATTTGGTGGATGATTGATTGATGTTTTACGGCCACTTTTGTGTTCACGGTATTAGCAACTTTTGGAAGACAGTAACATAGATTTGGGGTAATTTAGAAATCGTCGAAACGCTCAAGTCAACAAAGCTTAATAGATTAAACAGGCAACTAAAAGCATGTTACACTCAGCAAAAGTTATTTGAACTAAACGGGTGTTGACACGATCCCACTCCAAAGGGGCAAAGATAGCTGGAAATGATCTTCATCTTAAACCATTATAATATTAAAATTTTGTTTGTTTGATGTCTCATTGGTACAAGGTATATTAGAATATTGACCATGTATATTAGAATATTGACCTTGTATATTAGAATATTGACCTTGTATATTAAAATCTTGACGTTTCAGCACGGGATTCGTCTGATTCTTCCTATACTTAAAGCCACGCTATAAACCTATTGTTATCAGTCACGTGATGTTGCGGGATGATCATTTGAATGGGGGAAGCTAATATATTCTTCTCCAAAAAGGTATTATCGCTATTTCATACCGGATATTATGCATAATACATGAATACAATAATTAAGCATCTGAGCCTGCAGAACAGGACATGCACAAATTAGTTGATGTTATATGCAGTGTAACGATATCATTCTATCTTGTCATGAATAATTCTAAATAGATACTTGATCATCTAAACGTTTTCTTCGTATGCCCATCATCCCTCTTGAGACATAGGCCGTTGACGACGGTCTATCAAAGTCTTCTGTCCTGGGCTTCTTTTCCGAGTTCCCCCCCCCCACCCTGTAACCCGTCCTCTTTGTGTCTGCCAGGAGATCCCTTCTCCCCATATTCGCTGGGTGTCCTCTTTTTTCTTGTAGGTTAGACCAATAAAACACGAATCACAGGTTTTCCTTAAGCACCATAAGGGAGAAGAACGTATCACTTTTGGCCGAATGATACCATGCGGCGTTCGCTTCGTGACTGTTATATCAAGCGTTTGTTAATGGTATCTTAGATGAAAACTATTTTCGTCTTTCATCATCATCATCATCATCATCATCGTATCGTGACGCGGCGACTATCGCATACGTGTGGCGCTTACCTGACATACGTTAAACTAGAAGACGCCCCTATTCGTCGGACAATCGACATGGCTGTCTACGAACAAAGCTGATACCTTCCTCCATCCAATCATTTCGCCGATGTGCTAACGGAAGTGACGGCAGGTGATAATCAACGGTCAACAGCAATAACAAACAAACCCACCTTTTTCTTTAACACCCGCCAGCCGATCACCAACCGAACAACGAACGGCGTCGGCGTCGTCGGTGCGTCATCGGCTGCCACCTTACCATTGTCGGGGATTGGTCGGCATTTCGACCGCTTCCTAGCCGGCGCCAGGGGGTGCTGGCGTCCGGCCTATATAGCGCGGCGACTCCCCGACGACCATCTACAGAACGAGGCTAACCGAGTCGGGAAGTGGCGTACGCGAATCGCATCGAACACAGGTCACCGGAAATACCAACTGACATTGTGGGGGGCATGATGGAAAAGGTAATCATAGGTGTTGTTGTTGTTGTTGTTGTTTTGCTGTTAACACCGTAATCATAGCAGTAAATTATAGCAGATTTTCAGCTGTTTATATAGAGTCAGCTGCTATCCGTGATGTGGTGCATTGGCTTCCATTGGTACATCATTAACTAAAGTTGTTTTATTATGAGACAAAGATTTTGTTATTTTTATATAAATCGATAGACATGTAAATAACGGTGTATGACTGTTGACTAACTAAAGTAATTAGCCATAAGAATTTTCAGCTAATTGTTCGTCTTTTAAATATGAATTTGTGTATGAGCGTTTATATATATATATATATATATATATTTTTTGTTAATTTATTTTTGTTCTGAATGAAATGTCGGCAGTATAAGAACTTTGATATTGATGTATGATGTGGAATTAAAATTGAACCAAAAACTGAAGTCTTAGGCTGCCTAAGTCATCAAACTAAGTTGTTTACCTGTTTGGGATGGCACCTGGAATTGGGTGACTGTAACAGACACGAACTACCTTCTAACAGCTGACCGCGAACGGAGGCATAGAGAAAGGTTGATTTGTTAGTTTATATCTGGATGGCAATTATTGACAGCAACTCCATCGCTGATCAGATAGAAGCGATGATAAAGAGGATGAGGCTCATTAGAATTGATCAAATATTAGATGATGTTCGTTCTATCGTTTATCATTGGCTTGATATATTACTCCAGGATGGGATTTATGACTGGATCGTGTCTTTTGGTAGTTCTACATCCAGCAGCTGTAACATGTTACCGGGAGACCTGCTTAATCCTCTTTTTTAGATAATGTTTTGAATGGTATTTGTTACTGTGGATGGATATCTGAAGTGAGGAAGATAGAAGAAGCACTTAAATCATAGCTCATCTATGATTTAAGTGTTTCTTCTTGGGACTAATTATAAATACAATTTAAAACCTATATATATAGTGCTCTAACGACTAGGTTACTATCATACGTCAATACAATGTGCTAATTATCTTATGTGTACAAATATATATTTCTAACAGATAAGTTCGTGGGAAATATTGATCCTGACTATCGTCTTCCTAGCCGGTATGGAGTCGAGATCGATGCCTTTCGCCGACTTCGATTCCTATCCGGAGAGAACTTCCCACCCGAACGACGCCTTTCAGAGATTGATGAGCAAACTGAAAATTCTGGAGCGGATAGGGGAGAACCGGAACGTAGACACAACAACGACGATGACGACAACAACAACAACAGCAACAACAGCAACACCGGCTGTACGATACGACGAACTGCCGGAAGATCGCCGCCAAGCGTCGCTGAAAGCCTGGCTAAAGAGGACACTCTTTGGCTCGATGTCTCGACACAGTGTCGCCCTCTCGTATCCTCATAGAACTTGGTCGGCTTTGGATGGAAACGAGACGTCGGTACGGCTAACGTTAGAAGTTCAACTTCCGGCGGCGGACTCCTCGCCACGCGCCGACAGCGATAAGAGGACAGTCGCCCGCGGAGGCGAGAGACTCGATGAACCGGTCATCGATGAGGAAGCGTTGAGGAAGTATCCTCGCCGTCACTTGCTACCGACCCTCAACGATGCCGTACTGAGGAAGAGAAAAAGGGCCGATGGTCTGATGGTGAACCTTTCCTTGGACGTCATACGGGACATGCTGTCCACCCAACAAAATATGAAAAAAGTACACGAACTTTGGATGATTGGAAAGAAGTGAAATCTCCTACGAACATCAGGGACGCCTCTTTTGAGGATGCGGATAAGAGCAACCGGAAAAAAAACTTATTATAATATGTGATTTTAATATAAATATATATATATTTTAATTTATGACGTCGACTTTTTTTGTTCTTTGTGCGGTGTACCGAATGAATGAGAAGGGAAAAAACAAACAGACCAGAGTTAAGCAAGAGCAAATGACCAAATTAGACTAAGCTTCTTTTGTGTGTCTTTAAGCTGTGACTAAAGAACGCAGCAGACCGGACGGCATATTGTGAATCCTAACTGATACCTTGCATAAATAATTAAGAAAAGTCTTATAATGTTAGCCAGTTGCCCAGAACAACTATAAATAATTCAGTTTAACGATAATATATCACCGTTGTAATAGATTGAATAATCTCGTCGTAACTTGTAAAGGGGAACTCTCAAAATAAACATCCAGTGACCTAGGCGTGTTTACAAAATATGTCCATTTACGTTATCTGAGAACATTGGCAATGTTGATGTGTCTAAAATACACAGTATGTGCGGGTGACAGGTAGCCAGCCACTCGTTCAGTAGATGGCACAGAGGGTAACGTAGTCTACCCGGTGAGAACAATCACCCGGAGATTATTTACGGTACACTCACCCATTTGTCTTATTTTCTTAACCATATATCAAGTATTGTTAAGTAGCTGAGGATCTATTCGTAGAATGGCAGTCGGTGAATGTTCAGCAAAATGGCGAAGGAACAAAAGATTCCGAAAACAAATAGTTTACTTGAAATCCGAAAGTAACACTCGGCACAAAGTAAAAACACAAGAACCTATGATTTGATAACCCATGTAAAGTGAACACTATATACATAAACGATTTGACGATTTGAAAATATGCTGAACCTATTAGTATCCGTTATAGAAACAACACGATTAATAACGAATATTAATGTTATTTATGACAAACAGACCAAAACAAAACTCAATTGTCATGGTATAGATAAGAGGAAACCGTGTTAGATGAATAGTTTGTCATCTCTTAGAGTCATTTAAATGATTCTCTTCTCAAACGCTTAAACGGCGCCAGTACAAATATGCAACTTAGAACAATAGAGTTCTGGATCAAATGTTTTGTTACAATGCACGGAGTTGAAGTCCTATTTCCGCTTCGGCTAAATACTCGGCGGTTATACGTGATGAATCCAGTCAATCAAATGTCTTTCATCACCAACCTTCGGCGGTATTAAAAGTCAAAAACAGTTATTAATAAATTAATCTCGAAAGCGATAGAGCAAATCAGATTGTAATAAGATTTTGATGATGATTGATGTTTTACGGCCACTTTTGTGCACATGGTAGGCTAAATGGCCGAGCGACCTCCAAAGGTAATGAGGCGAAGTTAAAGATGAAACAATCTTCAGATATACCCAAGCCGAAATTCGGTAGTGATATGTGATCCAACGCGATACCAGCTAGACCACGGAGGCGCCCACATTCATTGCGTTTGGAGGCCGTAAAATATCAATCATCATCCTTTTACAAACGGCAAAAACAAACACACCGATCTCTAACAGCACAAATTGCCCAGAGAATAAAGTTTTAAAAAGGCAGCTCGTATTTCTGTTTTTAGTGATAATAGTTTTGTTATTTTTCAGCGCAAATTATGAATAGTTTAAAGGGACTCAACATTTAGATCGCACAGCCTGATAGATAAATATATGACCTGGGCGCACGCACGCACGCACTCGAACAATGTGTACACAAGTTGCTAATACAGCACCTTGTTATGTGTTACAATTCGTAGAATCGCCTGTTAGCAAACGTTACACCTTTGTTATTTGTGCTATCAAAGATTGTTTGTACACATCATGGGTTGACTGTCGTATTACTGTCGTATCATTAGATCGGGAATTATGCATTAAGAGGCCCCGTGTCTAATATATATATATATATATATATATGTGTGTGTGTGTGTGTGTGTGTGTGTAAAAAAGATGCATCAACATCTAAATGAGCCCCTTCAAGTTTAATTGGTGTTCCTCTAGTCTTGGGGCCCCTGGGCTGCAGCCCACACTAATCCATATGTACGTCCGGTGCTGCACATTACAGTTGACTAGAATTTACATGAAATTTCCAAACCTTTGCCAACTTCAGCCTAAATAAACGACAATAGATTTAACGGTTTATTAAAACCTCAGTAGAGTACATACGTTCATTGTCCCATGACTACTCAAAGTCATGCATTTTCGATTTAGTGAGAGTTGTTTTTCAATCCAACTCTAACCTGTGTCTGTGGCATGTCACCAAAACTAGTTAAAACTAGTGTATTTAATATATGTTAATTAAAAATAATCTTTGTTTTATGTAGATCATATATATATATATATATATATATATATATATATATGATCTACATAAAACAATGAAATATTACTTATAACATGGAAATTAATTAAACCGCTATGAAAATATTAAACATATTTATGACAGATCTTCATATTGTATCAATGAGAAAGTTCTTAACCAAGAGATTGCCAGACCGTCACCAGATACTGTTACAGCATCCTAATCTGACTGGATGACTAGTCGTATTACATTGAAGTCGAATTTAATTAAATTGCTGATACTCAAACCGAAAGAATATCGTTTAAATTCCTTATTGTACGAGGACAAAACAGCACCTTATTGTTGTTGAATATATTACATAGTAACGAAATTCCCAATTTAATGTATTTCTGCAACGATTATATTTACTGCCGAATGGCCGAATTGGCAGTTATTTTTACGCGGCTGCCAACCCCAAATGAGGTAGAGGTTTATGAAAGTCGTCGGAATTGGGATAGCTAAACCAAGATTACGGCTCACGGTTTGAAAAGTAGTGTGCAGAATGTTTTCACCTAAACTACAAAGAAGAGATATTGACGTCTTTGAGGCATACACAAAGATTGATAATATCAAATCAGAGATTCAATGTTTGAGGGATGACATTGGTGTACAATGAAGCAAAGCAGCCGGCTTCATATATAGGTACTGAACAGGAAATACCAAGGGTTCCAAGGGTTCAGGGTAATAGGTCGAATGTACCTGCTGACACACCACTTCTTTATTACAAGAGATCATTTGATATTCCTTTTATTGATATCTTACTGCAACAGTTCCAGAACCGTTTCTCTGAAGACCAGTGAGTCTAATACCATCTTTAAGTGTCAAACTAGGGATGCCTCCCCAAGAGCAATTTGAATCATGGCATAAGATAATGAGGTATCCAGATGGTTCAATATTTGGTCCAGGCAGTCTGACAGGGCCGATTTACCTGATACTTTGATGAAATCCTTAGTATCTGCAGATCCAGATTCCTTTCCGAATATTATAATTTTACCGGTATTAGCATGTACTCTGCCTGTCACATCTGGGGAAGCAGAGCGTAGTTTCTCTGTGTTGAGGCTAATAAAAAGCAATTTGAGGACCTGGATGGCTGACACAAGGTTTTCTGCCTTAACACTAATGAAAATATATTACAGTAAACGCATCGATTCCAAAACATTGCACACGGGTTCATTAAAGAACACCCTAGACGTTTGTTCAAGGTCAGCCTTTTCGACTAAATTATTTATATTTACATGAGGCAATAAATATTTTAAACATCATTATTTTTTATCGTAAGTATGCACCTTGAAATAACTAGTTAAATATTTTAGTGATATAATGTGAACCCCCCCCCCCCAGATCCTAACAATATGTATATACGGTACACTGAACCAACACCAAGTCTCATACCATGGGTCTTTCTTCATAGGAATTTATACTTTTACCAGTGTTTATACACTATTCACTCGAAAAATATGGATTTTGTAGTGTTTCAGAAGACATCTAAGCATTATCTGATTTACATTTTTCTACCACAGAAAAAGGGCAGACATACCGTCCTCGCATAATGGCTTCTCCCTTGGTTAGACCCCCACCCAAATAATTCCGGATCCGCTCCTGATATGCCATAAAATATGTGAATGTCGTTTTATGCTTCCGTTGAATTTACTTAATATATTTCGATCATTCTGATCGAAATATACTATTTTCGTGCTTCTAAAGCTTCCATAGAGTTGATGGAATATTTCGGACGGTGGTTGATAAGATAAATGTTCTCACAATACCTCGAAACGTAATTAGCCTTCAGTGAGTTACACGCGGCGAGAAGGCCTGGAAAGAAAGAAGATCGGCGCCGTCGGATTGAGGTGTGACAACGATAAATGAGATTTGAAAATGTCAACGAACACAGTACGAGGACAAAACAGCACCCGGATGAATAAAAAGGCAAGAAATCTGAGAAATCATTGGACATTAGTGAAATACGGAGGAAACAGACACGAAGCCAGGAAGAGGTGAGTCCTGAATGTAGTTCAATATCAGATGACGATGCAAATTCACTCCATATAGACAGAAACAGTGAGGCATTTACCCAAAATGATGACACTGATTCTGTAAATAGATCTACCTACATGTGTCCCGATTGTGGTATTCCAGTCACTGTAGAAGAACATAGGATACAATGTGAGGTATGCACAGAATGGTTTCAGGACAAGTGCCAGGGCGTAAGCAACAGTCTATATGAGACACGGGTGGATGAAACAAACCAAATCAGTTGGTACTGTAACCATTGCCGGAGAGGCGCGAAAGTGATGATGGGAAACATTATGAGAATAAATGAAAGACAGAACAAAATGGAAACTAGACTAAATGAGATAGAGAAGAAAGTGAAGAAGATTACTGAGGAGCCAAGAAGTGAGCCAAAGCTAACAAAAGAAATAGAAGATATGATTGAAGAGAAAGTAAACGAGGGGATAAGTTCATACAGAGAGAGGGAAGCTAGAAAAACAAATGTAATAATACACAACATGCCCGAATCTAAGAAAGAAACTCCGACAGAAAGAAAAGCAGACGATGAAGAATATGTACTAGGGATAGCCAAACAAATACATGCAGACAACATACAGATAAAGAACATCATCAGACTAGGTAAAAAGACAGATGACCCAAGACCAACAAAGGTAATTCTACAGATAGTAACACAGAAGAGAAAGTGATAAAGAAGACGATAAGTTGGTATACATAACACCAGATTTATCAACACAGGCGAGAAATGAGAACAGAGAGCTACGACAGGAAATGGATAGGAGATCAAAAGAAAGTGAGACAAACTTAGTTATCAGGAGAGGGAAAATTATCATGATGGAAGAGAAAAAAAGAACCTACTACCCAAAGGGGATAAACCGAGGCGACACACAATCAACATCTAGAAAGATGCCCTTTCGAAAAGCTGGAGAAGGAGGACGCCACAAAGGACAAATGAAGACTGTAAATACGTTGAACTTTTCTGCACCAATACATGTAAATATGAACCAGTTCATAGTTGAAGATGTCCTAAGTTATTCAGATGTAGAATGTTTAGACAAGAAATGAACAACAAAGATACGACAAACGATCCAGACCCACTCTATAGTATAGAGAGGACAGTTCAGGATCCAGCCTTATTACGGAAGAAAGCATAATGATAAATGAAGATGAGCAAATAGAAACATCAGAGAGTATTAACGAAGACAATGCCCTGCCAGAAACATCCATTATGACCAGAAGCAGTCACAAAGACACAAATGACGAGAGAAGAAACCTGACCTGTCTATATACAAATTCAGATTCTCTACTAGGAAAGAGAGACCTACTGAAACTGAGAATAGAAGAAACCAAACCAGATACCCTTCCCAAAAATATAACAAGATCAAGCTTTAACACTGAAAAGGAATATGCTCTGGAGGGCTACAGTGCGTACCAAGGAAAATATCAGAAGAGAGGATTCATCATGTATTTAGCTAAACAACTGCAAGCATCAAGAGTAGATGAGCTTATAGACCACCCTCATGAGGAACAGATATGGTGTTCAGTGAAGACAGAAGGCAGTAAAACCATCCTCATAGGAAACATTTATCACAGCCCAGGCAGTTCAAGCGAAAATATGAATACTTGAGAAGATGTATTGACGAGTGCGGACGACTTGGATATAAACACGTAGTTATAATGGGGCACTTCAATATGCCCAACATAGAATGGGACACATGGAATAGAAGATCTGAAAAGGACGCAAAATCTATAGAAACAATTCAAGACAACTTCCTCTACTAACATGTTGATCTGATCAGCCAACCAGGTACAGAATAGGACAGAACAAGCATTTATTATGTATACACACAAGTCACAAATGAATGTATTCCAAAGTGCCAAGTCAGACCAGTAAGATGGGGAAGACCCCTGTGGATGACGACTGCTGCAGCAAAACTCAAGAAAAAGAAATACTGGGCACGGAAAAGATACAAAAGCACCGGCAGTTATGAAGATTATGAGAAGTATGTTAGAAAGAGAAATGCTGCACAAAATCTAAGCAACTAGCTAAGAAAAAAGTTTGAAAAATTAATAGCAAAGAGGCAAAAACCAGACCAAAGTCCTTCTGGACATATGTCAAGAATCAAACAAAATCCAGAGAAGGACATAGCCCACTAATGATAGAAAGTGGAGATATGACGAACACAGATACTGAGAAGGCACAAACCAAGCCTTAAATAGTTTCTTTTCATCAGTGTTCACCCATGAGGACTTATCGACCATGCCAGATATAGATCCTATTGATGTTCAGGAACCACTGACAAAAACAGAATTGGAAAAAAGAATTAACCAAAATGAAAAGTGACAAATCTCCTGGTCCTGACTTAGTACACCCCAAAGTCAGGATAGGTTGCAGGCACTGAAACTTCCAAGTCTGAGATACAGACGTGAACGTGGAGACATACTGCAAACATATAAGATCTTACACGGACTGGAGTATATGGCAACAGACAGTTTATTCCACCTTGCAGTGGAAGATACCACTCGAGGCCACAGTATGAAACTGCAGAAACCAGGATGTAGAGCAGTTCTCAGGCAGCATTTCTTCAGTCTGAAAGTCATAGAGAATTGGAATAGCCTACCTGAAGAAGTTGTGACAGCTCCATCTCTAAATGCATTCAATGGAAGACTGGACCGACACTGGACAGCCCGTCACTATCTGATTTGACCACTTAAGTGCCCATATACTAAAACAAATAACTGGTATAAGTACCAAAATACCCTAGATCTCAGAAGGTAGATTAAGAACTATAGTTAAGGAGGGCTGTAAAGGTTTATACACCTAAGAAGTGCCCGATAAGGTTACAGTGAGTTACAGTGAGTTTATGCAAGTGCGTAGATCTAGTCTAGTTGGGATCAAACACCAGAGACAGAAGGAGGTTGTCGAACAGGCTAAATAAAATAATAGTTAAACTTAATTTTATGCTAACAACGCTTTAACGGCTATTTTAAACGTGTTCGTGATATACTTACCGATGAAAAGATATTCCCTTTGTATTACTTCCACGCCACCAACAACACAACAAGAATTCATCACGTTTATAAACCTGATTTTAGCAGTCTGCGTTCCTTTTTGTCCCTACCGGAAGTTGGAACCTGTTTGCCATCAAATCAGCGGCTGTGTTCCGTCTAGTTTTCTTTCAGGTCAATGACCATAAGCATAGTCCCACGCTCTACCCATGAGGCCAAGCTATTTCAATCGGAAACTGGCTGGTAAGGCCGGTTATTAGACAAAACTGATTTATAAGATACATCGTTTCCGACAGAAATACTTGAACGCTCAAATGAATCCAGTTCACATTTGATTTAAATAATCTCTTCATTACATCCGGATTATATATGCGCGTAAACAGAAGGAACCTTGCCGTCTATATTCCGTATTTAACTAATAACTGAAATATTCTATTAAAACATTATTTTCTTATATCTCCCCTTTCTTGGCTGGCAATATTCTCTTTCGTAGCCAATAATTATGGTCAATATTAGAAGTGGAAACTTCGGCGTTCCTGGATTACTACCAGCCACAATGGTGACCTCACTGCGGACAAAACCTCCTGCGAACAAAACCCCCTGAATAAAAAAAGGGTTAGGGTTACAGTAATTAACACACATGTACAAATGGTTGTTAGAATAATGGTTAGGGTTAATTGACTGTAATTAACACACGTACAAATGGTTGTTAGAATATGGCCATTGCAATTGAATATATTACAAATGGCGGCTAGACCGCTATGACGTGGTGTGAGAGCATAGGGTTAGGACCCAGCCGGACATAACCCCCTGCTGACATAACCCCTGAATATAGGAATTAGGGTTAATTGACAGTAATTAACACACATACAACTGGTTGTTACAATATGGCCACTGCAATTGAAAATTTATGTTTGGCCTTATATAGTTATATTTTCAAAAACTATATATTAAATTCACATATAAACCATCTTTTTTCAAAACAATCACTAACATTCAAGGGGTTTTGTCCGCAGGTTTTTTCCCCGGTATTCGTCCTCTAGTATTATCCAATTAATTCAATTCTTTCTAATTACCACATTTAATTGTGCAGATTATTAGGTGGCATACATTTTTTGTTGTTGCAAACACAGCAGTTAAATATAGAATTCTGAACCCTTTAGCCATTGCATGATCTCCAAATATATGCAAGAAAACGGAGACCATCTACAGATTCAACATTGAATCATATATTAACGGATGTGGTAGTGCAAGTTTTAGTACAAACGCTTTGTTCATGCGTTTCTTGGTTGATCTTGGTCCTCCTTCTGGACGTATTTCAACACCGTAGATAGAAAACAAAATACAACAATCCCCCAGTTGGTATGACAATGAAAAGATTCTCTGGATACGCGTCCTTTCTCCATAGATGATGCGCCAGCGATTATCCAGGAAGTAATTCCCGGACGCATCAGTGTCCATGAAAAACTGTGCCCTATCCAATTTATCAAATAACATACTTTTAAGCTTTTCCTTTTTATGACACACACACACACACACACACAAATACGGACATACTGTAGGACGAGAGATGATAACAAACTATCAGTATAAACCCTGTATGATATACATAATATTTTATTCTCCCCCCCCCCTGCTCCAGAAGAGAGCGTCCTATGACTGAACGATTGCGATGTACCTTATAACCTTCATCATGTGAGCATAAGTGCCATTCCATATCACGCCTTATGTTTTATTTACGATAACTTTATTGGACCG
Source organism: Paralvinella palmiformis (assembly GCA_025642065.1). Classification (NCBI taxonomy): domain Eukaryota; kingdom Metazoa; phylum Annelida; class Polychaeta; order Terebellida; family Alvinellidae; genus Paralvinella; species Paralvinella palmiformis. The sequence goes on along the minus strand of JAODUP010000533.1, from coordinate 107,876 downwards.
AAAAAAATAGCTCCTTTACGGGGGGGGGTCGTTGAGGATTTAGTTTACGTCGTCTCCCAACGTCTAATTTGTACGCGACAGCTGTACGGTGTGTATGCGTGTGTGTGTGTGTGTGTGTCCGTGTGTGTCGCAGCCAATAGGTAGCGCTTCGTAGAACAGAGTAACAATGTACTCGTATCCCTCGTCGCTGGCCGCTCCTTGGCTCAGTTCGACGTCACGTGACCGGTAAACGACCGTCCACAAAAACTGACAAGTCGATCGTGTGTACGAAGTCGAGGAATTACATCCCGAAAAAAAAATGGCGATGTTAAATCTCTCCTGTACATTCACGACAACTACCAAAATGACGACCATGAGAGACGTAATGACGACGAAAGGTGGCGCACAGCAGCAACAGCAGCAACAGCAGCAGCAACAACCACAACAACCACAACAACAACCACTGCTCAGCGTGGACAGCTGTCTTGGATATGGCCAGGTTGGAGGATATAACGAAGAGAACCGGATGTGGTCTACCCCCCAAAAGCCTTCCTGGACTGATATCCATGATATTGTCAGGTCATCATCGTCCAAGGTCAACCGCCGACTTGACCGGAACCAGAACGCCATCGAGGCAGACTCATTCCTGCGTCATGCGTCCGGTTTGCGGGATGACGTCGCAGCCGTCGTGGCCCCGATACTAACCGTGCCGGTGGGAAACGAGGACCGGAAGCGGCGCCGGTACGAGGAACTTGTGCCGGAACTCCCCCTGGCGGACGTGGAACGGTCCCCGCCGGAAGAGCTCGAACGAGAAATCGACGGCACGGGATCGGACCTGTTTACGAGCATCGCCCGGGCGATATTACAAGCCAGCGGTGGCGAGATCCTGCTCGGCGAGATCTACGGCTTCATGGCGGCGAACTATGCCATCTTCAAGAACGATGTCTACAAGAACTGGCGCGTGCGGGTGCGTCACGTGCTGTCGGTCAATTCGTGCTTCGTGAAGGGCAAGAGAGCGAAGAGCGGCCGTGGCTTCTACTGGATGATACATCCCGCTTGCGTCGACTCGTTCCGGTCGGGCGACATCAGCAAGCGGAGAGCCGCCCAGTTGGTGAAACGATGGCAGAAACAGCAGTCGGAGTTGGAAAAGGAACGATCCAGGATCGCCCAGTGTACTCCTCGCGCCACCGGAGAAAGCACCTTCTCGGATAGTCGGTGTCCGGACGGCTACGTGATTCCGGATCGGACTGCGCATCACCAGAGGGTGTACACTCCGATGACGACGGTGGAGCTCTCCGAGTACGACTACTACGAGCTGCTGATGAACTTGTCTGACGGCAGAAAACAGCATTAGAAGTCTCTGAGGAAACGCCGGTTTTACTCCCAAACAACTATTACGTATCCACGAGTCCGTCTCTGGTGTTGGGCTAAGGTTCATGAGTAACGTTAAGAATTTGCACCTTTTCCCTTCTTTTGGTCGGTTTATTTCCTTCTGAGGGACGTTGAATTTCGTCTTGATCTGCGGGGCCGCGGTGTGTTAAAACGGATAGGCCACTATTTTCTTGTGTGTGTGAACAATTTGCGATTGCCGGTATTGGTATCTCGCTCTTATCCCATTTCGAAGGCGATGTCTGATGGCGGTAAGGTTAGGAATACTACCGTGATCCCGAGCCGATGGTACCATCATCCCGAGCCGATGATACCATCATCCCGAGCCGATGGTACCATCATCCCGAGCCGATGGTACCATCATCCCGAGCCGATGATACCATCATCCCGAGCCGATGGTACCATCATCCCGAGCCGATGATACCATCATCCCGAGCCGATGGTACCATCATCCCGAGCCGATGGTACCATCATCCCGAGCCGATTGTACCATCATACCGAGCCGATGGTACCATCATCCCGAGCCGATGATACCATCATACCCGAGCCGATGGTACCATCATCCCGAGCCGATGGTACCATTACAATCACCGGTACCATTAGGGTGTGGCACATTTCAGTTTGCTGAAAGCCGTCTGACCAAAACAACGGACAGATGACCTAGTTTTACACCACCAAAGAGGGCTCCGCCGACAGTTAACCGTGATCATCGTGTATCATCTTCATCAACAAATCATCATCATCAAAGATTTATTATCACTTTATTAGTTTGGCTCAGGTTTTAATGATTTATCTAAGTTACTGTTAGTAATTGACGTCATTTGTTGTGTCTGTTAACTATGACGTAAAAATGACAAAGCAGTTAGCTATCGTCGTTACCACGTGCTTAGGTAGTACTGACGTCATCGAATGTTTGTACGATGACGGATGTAAATAATTATCGACATCAATGATCGAGTTATGTTTTATAATTTAGGTTTTTTTTATTTATTACACCAGATCGTGCTTTATGTTTACTGTTGGTCAGAATATTATATGAACTAGTAATGTTTTTAGTGAAATAAATGTGAGATTGCTAAAAGGTGTTAAGTTTGAGGATATGTATCTCTCTTTGTATATATATATATATATATATATATATGTGTGTGTGTGTGTGCGTGTGTGTGAGTGTGTTTTCCTGTATCCTATTGGATAAGGCCTTGCGTTAATAATCTCTAGGACTGAGTTAAAATCGAACAAATTTAAACTGCCTCCATTCGTGGAATGTTTCCATAGGGATTCGCCTCATGACCTATATCCCAGGTGTGGCCACACCCGAATCTAAAATACTATTTACTGAACATGCATACACGTTGGTTAGTGCGTGTCGATGTTACTGCATGTTAAAGCACTGGCTAACGGAATGAAGACAACTTGTGAAAAATAAACTGGAAATGTATGTGTTGATGCGATGTTTCATCCATCAATTAAATGGTTTATTGTTTCATAGCGTTAGAGAACAGCTACTCGGTGTTATGTTCCATGTTGGTTTATTGCAGACCCTGCTCCCCAAAGAAGTCGCTAACAAAATTTTGCTTAAATTTATCCAAAGTCTCACGACAATTTCTTAATCAAGCATACCCCCGATGACCACCTTAACAAACATCTGATAAGAATTGTCAAAAATTATCTATTTGTTATTCGTAATGATATAACGACTATTGAGTAAATACATTCTTAATAAAAAAAAACAGGCGCGTTTGGCCACAGATCAATAGCACCTGGGTTCAAACCCGGCCGGGCTATGTCAGAAGGATGTTTCATCTTTCACTTCGCCTCATTACGTTAGGAGCTCGCTCAGCTCATTTAACCTACAATCGTGCCCAAAAGTGGCCGTAAAACAGCAACACTTACAACATTTATAACAAAAAAACAACTACCGTGACGGAAAAGACAGCAATAACAACAACAACAATTTAAGTTTAATAAAGCGTTCTTTCTGTCATAATTCATCCAAAATCGCTGTACTGTAAACTACTGAATGTGTGTGAAATAAACAAAATGAAATAATAAATTGTTTACAGTAAAAACGCACGAGTCTTAAGATCAGGTTAAAAATGTACCTGTTCAATATCTAGGATTAAACAGTCTGTATATAGACCTACCAATCAAAATAAAATAATTATAACCCTTCCAATAGTCGACGAAGGCAAACAGTTTAAGCAGGAGGTGTCTATTCGGTAATAGGACAAGAAACTTTTTGATAATTAAGGGAATCACGGATCTTCCCATTTTATAAACGTCGAATATGTTATAGGTAATAATATTATATAATATATTATTATATTATATAATACTTCTATTATAGGTACATCTAGGAATGTCAGATAGGAATACCTAATTACCTATTGTTACACCATAACATAACAAAACATTTATTCGTAGTCCTAATTATAATGATAAGTTCAATGCTATGAATCTTTGCACATTAACCGAGAAGTAAAGTGGTTATATTGCTGAATTATAAAATATATATATATATATATATATATATATATATATATATATATATATATATATATATATATATATATATATATAAACAAACTGTAATCAAACTAATCAAAAGTTTTAAAACAACAATAAACAATTATTTATAGCACAGAATCGGACAGTGATAATCATTGGATGTTGATTGTTGTTCATCAATTGTGTGATACATTTGATGATATGATCATCCCCGTTTAGTCTCTTCACACATAATCCTATATATATATATATATATATATATATGTGTGTGTGTGTGTGTGTGTGTGTGCGTGTGTGCGTGTGTGTGTAAGGTATCTAACTCTCCTAGTGTGAATAGAACGGTGGACCTTTCATACTTTCTTTAATAGCCCTTATGTGGCCATTTACGTAATAAACTCGGTAGTTTTTAGATCGGCAATTAAATGGTTTTTTTTAACATTTACCCCAAAACGATATTGATAAAGGTTAATAAAGCTAATGAATTACGATATTTTGTGTGAACTTATATTCTCCTGCTCTGTGTGTACAAATTTGAGGGAAGTGACGTCACACCTACACGAAGCTAAGTTCGAACTGATTGGTTGAAATAAATGGAATCTACGGGTGACGCCAGAGAGCTTAAATATAGAGAGGCGTTACTCTTGCCGCGCCTCAACATCTACACCGACGCCAGTTCCCAAGATAACGGAACTACAGCCTGGGCCTGCTTCATCAAAGAAAAAGACGAAGAGCTAAGAGGCAGAATCCCAAACCACACCCCGATTACCTTAGCCGAGCTGCACGCAATCAAAGCAGCACTAATATGGATATCGAGACGGACTATCCACGAAAGAGTCATCATCCATTCGGACTCTATGGGAGCGCTAACCATCATCACCACAGCCAATTTCCACACCTACCCGGAAATCATCACAGAAATATACACCACGGCATCAGCCCTCAAGCAGCGGGGAATCCAAGTAATACTCCACTGGGTTCCTAGCCACATTAACCTTGAGGGCAACGACCGAGCCGATAAACTAGCTAACGAAGCCACGAGCCTAGACGTCATCGAATATGCCGAACATACCCCAGGCACATTCAACTATCTTGTTGACAGATTCATCTCCAATCGACTGGAATCGATCTACACAGACTACACATCGGCATCAAAGGATTGGTACCAGAAGACCACTGTAGTTGGCCATAATATCCTTAACAACAGATTGGTCGATACCCAGCTCAGAAGACTGCGTTTCTGGGTTTACACAAGAAACTTCACCGGCCCGTCACCCGAAACACTATGCCGGCACTGTCAACAAGTGTACGATCCGGTACATTATCTGCTGAACTGCCCAGCCTACCCGAAGCACCGAAGATCACTTAAAGGTCATCTCCGCCCGGAAGACCACAAACTTCCAGACCGCCACCTAGCGGCGTTGCTCATAAGGAAATCAACATTTCTACCAGACATCATAACTCCACTTCTCCAGAAAGATCCCTACACATACCAAGGACAGATCAGACCGCCCCTATGGACTAGTGGATAAGAGCTTGGGCCCCCGTACCCATAATCCGTGCTGTTCGGGAGGCCGGAGGTTCCCGGCCGCGACATTATAGTAGGAGGAGGTTTTAGTCCAACCAGGCAACTGGTAAGGTTTTTTTCTCCTCCGAAATTGACTTCTATACTAAACTGAGGTTCCACCATGCTAAACATTGCATAGTACGCCATTCGTCACAACAACGGTAGCCAACACCAGGTGGCTGTGCCCAATAGGCGACAGCCAGGGGTTCCTACCCCAAACTTCAACAAGACAAGTCTTGCCGCGCCATGTTGAATTTTGAACCAGTGGTGCCTCCAGCGACCGGAGGTATTTCTCAGATAAACAAAAGCTCTCTAGTTGTCCACATGTGATCGTGTACATGTGTGCGCATGGTTGAAATGATTTGCCAATACTAGTACTATATGTTACATGATCACATACTCTTTTATTAATAAACACTTTAATTGTGCACACGTGATATTGAAGGAAACGAAGCTCTGAAACTGTAAATAAATAATTAAGTGATTTCACAGTCCAGTCACTTAATTAATTCATAGCCTACAATTTGCGATCACTTGACAGCTGCTCAGAAAATAATTGAACGTGGTTTAGGTTATTTCACAGCTTTGTGTGTGGAAGGCGTATTTTTCAAAAGTTTTTAATGAAAACAATTAGCTATATATATGAGGTAAATGCATACAAATATAATACTTTCATCATGTCAGTTCATATATTTTTATTTATTTGGATATATATATATATATATATATATATATATATATATATATAATGATATATACAGCTATTATAACGCAACCATAACACAATTCATTACAAACTTCCCATCATATGTTCATCATGTCCGTTTATCATATATTAACTAAAAAAATTATAAGTTCATTTAAAGTCTACACCTCAATAATATAGACCATGCAATATAGGCCTGCCCAGCTGAGAACAAAGAATATACATGGAATATTAACAATGTTTATGTTTGCGTTAACATGTTAGAGATAGAGAAATTAGTACTTTCATACAATAAGTGGCATCAAATCTCTTGTGCCACAGGTTCATCTATAGCTACAATCAGTCATTTGTTATCAAATGGACAGAATAGCCCAATTAAATTAAAGAACCACTACTACACAAATATGACATCTAGTCCAGATCAGTGAACTGTTTAAAGTTAGACAGAATATACCCAGAGATGTAATAGAGACATGCACTGACTACTGTAACAGATAACACCAATAAATCTGTAACCAAGAGATTGGCTTTTTTACATGGTATCTCATCATAATAGAACTTCAATGACTGAAACAGAACAATACCTTGTAAAATAATGACTTTAATCAAGTGGATACACAATGTGTAAACACATGTTTTCCCTTTTTTCAAGGTGGTTAAAGAATTTGATTTGATATGCATTTAAGTTATGAAGAGAAGTATACCAATTAAAGTACATGAACTGAACATTCAAGTACTAATTCAGGTGCTGGTAATCCTTTTTTTTTGTATTAAGATATGAAATGGGCTGACAAACTTTCATGGGTTTGATGCCTTGTTTCTTATTTAATTAATTTTATAATACCAATTTTCACCATTAATATTTATAAATATTAATTGCCATCACAGCTGGCCCTGTATCCTATATAGTTCTTCTATCTGTTAATACCTTCCTCTTTGATTTCAGTGGATGCATGCGGTGAATTTGGGACATCAAAAATAGTTGGAATAGCATTCTAGATAAGTTGTCTGGTTCATGAATTCTGTTTCAGTGAAATGCATATCATACATTCTATAATTAGTATAATTAGCAAAAATAACAAAATTAATGTTTCTACCACTATTTGAGGTATTTAATAATTAATTTCATAACATTTAAATTATAAAGAGAAGTCCATATATATCAATAAGTACCAATTGCTTACGTTTAAAAATAAATATGGATGCAGGTGATCATGTAAATACTCAGCTACTTATAATTATTGTAATAGACCCATTGCACGATGACGTCAAAAACCAAAACAAACCAGGTGCGCTTTGCATTGTGGGATTTATAGGGGGTATACCGTGATAATCCCGCCATTTTAACCTTAAACGTCAGTGTTCCGGATCTGTTATAATCATGCCAAAACTAACTCCTGTGTACCGTATTGTCATGCTACTAGTAAGCAATACAAACATTTAAGTTGGCATGTGTTGGCTGGGGGATGAAACGCTAAGAAAGCGTTGGGTAGTTTAAATTTGAACTGACAATCTGCGAGTCAAATTTTTATAATTAGTGTCAGTGTAAGGATTGACTGAAACAGTGAAAGACACAAATAAAGTGTAATTTACAAATATTATTATCCATCAAATCATAGATAATAATATTGGTAAATAAAGTGTAATTTTCCATATTATTATATCCATAAACAATAAATTAAATATACCAACATACTAACTTTCGTTAAATATAATTTTAGTGTGATTTACTATGAACATCACATTTTAACAGTCTTTGTTATGTGCAGTGAATATTATTGTACTATGGTTTACAATATTGAATACAACACTTTACTATCATTTTATAAAGTAGCAATGACGGACGATTAGCATATAGTTATAATCTGATTTTCAGTTTTGGAATACAATTTTTCAACAGTGTCGGTTTTTTCGGTGTCAAAGCAGAGTTAAACGGTACACAGGAGTTAGTTTTTGGCATGATTATAACATATCCGGAATATTGACGTTTAAGGTTAAAATGGTGGGATTATCACGGTATTATCGCTGAACGAACCCCCCCCCTTATAAATCCCAGAATGCAAAGCGCGGCTGGTTTGTTTCGGTTTTTGACGTCATCATGCTTCAGGCTTATTAGGGGGAAAATTATCTGATTATTGTAATGTAATTTTAATCAGATTTTGTGTGAAACAAATATAGATCTAGATAGATCCTGCTTGGGTCATGTCAAGTAGGGGCGTGTCTACTTCAAATTGTTATGCTTATTTTTTAAATATCCTTTATTTTTAAAAAGCCAGATCATATCAAATTTTTACATTACCTTTCATTTCCTTTCGGGGATGTCTTTATTTGTGCATACTTTTTCTGTTACTGCAGCCGAAAGCGGCGCAGAATGAACCAGTGCCATTAAGCGCCATGTTAACGAAGGGAGCTGTCCGTGACAATCTACCCCCGGTCGCTAGGGCTCTGGCGCTCCATGAATTCAAAATGGCGCCCCATGTTAAAACGCCAAGTAACACGTCTTGTTATAAATAGTCTTTGGTGACACTCTGCGCAGTCATTTCAGCGGGGGCGAGGAGACTTTTTATACACATGGTATTTGTGAAGTCTACAGGTTTACGGCTGGCTTAACATATTCAAAGAAGAATACACTAACTGGAGGAATGTGTTAGTTAGCCTAACATTATTATGGCAAATATACTTGCTAAACAGTTGGCAGCTGCTGGTCACAATTTGAATATAACTGGCCAAGTACAACTGGTGTGACACCCCTGGGGTGCAAACTTAATTCACGCTTTATTTCCCACTAACTTTTTTATGGGAAGCCGTTTTACAAGTTACTATAATGAAAAAAATACAATAATGATACAAACCAAATAGTTGTACGAGGTTTTTTCCCATGTTTACTCCAAAATTAAGACAAATAACGATAATTTCATAGCCTTTTAACTTTTGACCGGTTGAAAAACAACGCCGACTACGCCTCTGTGCCAGCTTTTTACGTCTCAGTACTGGTCAGTCATCTAATGTTAGTATCTCTGTCTAACAGGGACGCCTCTAAATATTACTGCGTCTTGGTATGTTTCCTGCTAAACGTTTCGTGGTAGAAACGATAGTGTATACGCCAAAGATATAGATACTGGTCGTCTTCAGGTTAAAAAAAACGTCCTTGATCTGCAAAGTGTTAGTGTGAAGATACGTTTACGGTATTAAGAAAAATACAAGATTAAAGAGATCCGACTATACCAGGCAAATAATGTAATTTCGTGCCGTCCAATTTCAAGAGGATGTCTCTTGAACGAATCCTGTATACATTTTGGACAGCTGTTGGTAAGTAAATACAGTCATACCCTATGGTGAGCCAACATATTCGGTGAAAACGATCAAATTGCTGAATAAATTCCCTCTTTTGGATGAAACAAAAGCTGCGGTGCTGATATGTGACTAAAAGGGAACCAATTCACGCCAGAAAACAGATCAGACCGCAGAAAAGGCTAGTGTTCTAACATCCACTAGTTTTAATTATATTAGTATAGTCTTATATTGTGGCACACCTACTACTACTACTTTGTATATAATGATATCACCCTATTGTGGTGCCACCTACAGATTTGTTGTCTATTGTTAGCCTAATAAAGCCACGTGTTCTCAACTGGCGTTATAGAGTGTTATATAGTGTTATATATAGTGAGCTCCGGTGGCCTAGCGGTTAAGCACCCGGCACTTGGTGCCAATGGTCGCAGGTTCGAACCCCGTAAGAGGTCGAAACTTTTCCAGGGATTAATTTCTCGGCTCACTACATCGTGGGTGGCTGACCACGTTAAATGGCGCTGCCGTCTCCACTGAATTATTTAAAATAAAGGGGGACGTTAAAAACCCCCGAGGACGTAAAACACTCTGGCAGTGACCACCCTCGGGGTATTTCGGCTCCATCTTTCCGTACTGCTCCCCTGTGAGTGGTGGGGGAGGAGGTGTCTCAACCACTCCAACATAGAGGCTGTGCTGATTAAGCGACAGCCAGGGGATTCTCCCCGAACAACAAAACCAAACCAAAACCAAACTGGCGTTATCACTTATTAATTGTTCTACTGAATAGAACATATTGAAACATGGTGGCAGCGGTTTGAAAAAGAAGCTAAATCCACGAACTATAAAGGTAACTAATCGTCAATGACCATTCAAGCACATAAACATACAAATTTGATGTTGGAACTGGATACTATTGAGCGATAATAAGTGAATTGAAAAAAATGGCTGATGACGGCGACCACGTTGCTGCTAGCGCTAACAACCAAGTAGGTCCACCACGTTTGTCTCACCTGAGAGTGAACCATCCACAAACACTAACTATGATGGATTTGAAAGAACAGGACTGGAAGTTGTGGAAGCAGGAATTGAAGAATTATGCCAAAATTACCCAGCTTGATAAACATCCAGAAGATGTACAGACCTCATTAGATCTACTATTACATTGTGCCGGGAGGAACATTCTTAGAATATACAATGCATTCGAATTCACAACAGGTGAATCTGACACAAACCCACAAACTGTGCTCGAAAAGTTGGATGATTACTTTACAGGCGAGATTAATGAAACAATGGAATGGTTCAATTTCAACAAAAGAAACCAAGCAATGGATGAAAATGTTGATAGTTGTGTCACTTGCCTGAGAACTCTAGCAAAAACATGCAACTTCTGTGACACTTGTGGAGACAGTCTGATCCGTGACAGAATAATTATGGGAATCAGATATGAAGGCTATGTGAGCAGTCAAGCTGATTTACTGAAGGTGGGTAAACTTACCCTCAAGGAGTGTATTAACATTTGCCGCAGTGCTGAAGCAACAAAAGGGCATATGAAACTGAGTTCAAAAATAACCCCAAGAGCCCAGTGAATGACAGAGGCAAGCATCAAAAGTACAGTGCAAAAGGAACTATGAGCAGATGTAAATTATGTGGACAGGAACATGTTTTTAAGAAATCTGAATGTCCTGCATGGGGAGCTATCTGTAAGAAATGTCACCATCGAAACCATATTGCTATTGTATGCAAGAATAGCGACAATAAACTGAAGAAGGTCCATGCAGTTCAGAAATATAAGAATGACTCCAGCAGTGATTCTAGCAGTGTCGACTACATTAATACTGTACGTCATCACATCTATACTGTCAGCAACAAGTTGAGCAAACCACTGTATGTGTCGATTAAAGTAAACAAACAGGCAGTGAAGTTTCAGATAGACCCTGGTGCCACTATAAATGTGATACCAAGAATATCCAAATATCGAATGCAAATACCACACTTGAAATGTGGAATGGTGCAACGACACATCCTATTGGCAAGTGTAGGATTAACATCAAGAATCGTCAGAATCAATATTCTGTTGAATTCATGGTAGTGGATGAGCCTCTAACACCACTACTCGGACGGAAAGCTGCAGAACACGTGCAACTTATCACCGTCAACTATGACAACCTAGCACAGATACATGCTACTCATCAATTTACAGAACCTATTGTACTGACTGACTATCCAGCAGTATTTGATGGTGGTCTGGGTACACTACCAGTCTCTAGTAGACCCAGGAGAATACCCATCACTCTGGAGAAAGAGGTATCCAGAGAACTGGACAACTTAGTGAAGCAAGGTGTAATCTGTCCACTAAATGAGCCATCAGAATGGGTGAGTCAGATGGCAGTTACTACTAGTAAGTCAGGAGCCATCAGAATATGTATTGACCCGAGGCCTTTGAATGTAGCACTGAAGCGTTCACAGTACCAACTTCCAACAATAGATGAAGTTCTGCCGAAACTAGTGAATGCACGAATAATATCCAAACTGGATCTAGAGCAAGCATTCTGGCACTTGCAAACTAGATGAAGAGTTGAGTAAACTCCCTACATTTGCAACTCACAAAGGCAGATTTAGATGGCTAAGATGACCATTTGGAACCAGTGTGAGCAATGAGGAGTTCCAGAAAAGGCTAAACCAAGCTTTGGATGACATTGATGGAATAGTTTGTGTAGCAGATGATATCATTGTCTATGGCGTAGGTGATACAACAAAAGATGCTATGGAAGATCACCAGAAGAAGTTAACACTATTGTTACAGAGATGCACCAAACTAGGAATTAAACTCAACAAAGCTAAATCAATATTCTGTTGTACAGAAGTACTGTTCCTCGGACATCTGATAACCAGTGAAGGTCTAAAACCGGATCCAGGAAAGATTGATGCCATCCTGAAGATGCAATAACTTACCACAGTCCAGGAAGTACAAAGGCTCAATGGAACTGTGAATTATCTGGCATATTTCTTGCCACAGTTATCATCAGTTATGCAACCTCTGATGAAACTAACCAGGAAGGAGCAACCATGGATTTCAGGGCGAGAACAAGCGAAGGCATTCTCTGATGTGCAGAAGCTGGTAACTCAAGCATCCAGTTCTAATGTACTTTGATGTCAACAAACCTATCACTGTTCAGTGCGATTCAGGTGAAAAAGGAATGGGTGCAGTACTACTCCAAGATGGTCGACCAGTTGTGTATGCCAGCCGAGCACTATGAGATACTGAAACAAAGTATGTTCAGATAGAAAAGGAAATGCTTGCTATTGTGTCTGGAGCGTTTTCACCAGTATACATTTGGAAAGCACATAGTAGTACAGAGTGACCATAAACCACTAGAATCCTTGATGTGTAAGCCACTCTCCAACGCCTACCCAGCAGAACACCACATCTGCTCCAATGCCGAAACCAACTCGTGTATCACATTCACAAAGATCAACCAAGGGAATAGCACCAGCAAAATTAAACCTATGAACAATAACCAAGTGTTTATTCATATCACCACTGATTTAATCATTTTGATTTACATATATCATACATTGTTTGGTAACTTAAAAAACAATGGAAAAAGAAGGATGTTGTAATATCCACTAGTTTTAATTATATCAATATAGTCTTATATTGTGGCACAGCTACTACTACTCCTTTGTATATAATGATATCACCTTATTGTGGTGTCACCTACCGATTTGTTGTCTATTGTTAGCCTAATAAAGCCATGCATTCTAAACTGGCGTTTTCACTTATTAATTGTTCTACTGAATAGAACATATTGAAACAGCTAGTTCCTTTAAGCCTCGAAATTAAACAAAAATAACTTAATTATACTCAGGCCTGGTTATCCTATAGACTGCAGCTTAAGAGCCCTCAAGTGTAGGGGGATGCTAAAAGACTGAAAAAATGTGCATGATATTTTAGTATTTTGCATTGCTGAATAATTCCTTTAACTTAAAATTTTAAAGGAGGAAGTTCGGGAGTCTGAAGAGTCCATTTTTTAAAAGTTGCCCCTGTTTGAGGGCTCTTATTTGAGATAAAGGGCCCCTGTTTGAAGCCTTTTATTTGAGATAAGGTTTCCCAGTTTGAAGCCTTTTATTTGAGATAAGTGCCCCTGTTTGAAGACCTTTAATTGAGATAAGGGACCCCATAATCTCATTAGTCTAGGGCCCCCAAAAGGTGATAATCTGACCCTGCTTATGCTATTTAATACACAATACATAATATATCTGTACTTAGATTCTACGTGAAGCTGTACTGCCATTGTAGTCTCTTGGATAGCATGTAGACGACTCGTGTTTAAAACAATTTGTGGTTAGGATCATTAGTAGATATTAGTTATTGTTGGGTTTGTTGCCAGCTGTGCTGGACATTCATATGTGAACGTTCACAAGCCTCGTATGCAATATACGTAACGTGTTCTGAACGACTGAGATATGTACATTCATACTCCAATAGATAATAGTATCAATCAAAGGAGTACTCTACTCAGGTTTGATTATGGCCATTGCATACTTACTGTTTTAACGTGTATGGGTTTCTGTACCGATTACTAATGTCATTTCTTTTGCATTTAGCAACAAGAAAGCATATTTTATAGCAAAATTCCACCAAATTTATGAGTATTATTTGATGCCTAAAGCTGTGCTTGTTTAAATTTTCATGCGTCTCTTTTTCTGAATTCATATTTCTCTATGAGACATGACTCCCCATAAAGTAAAGCCACCTCCTCAAAATTTGAATGCTAGCATGACTCTGAAAGAAGCGCTTTTCTGGGAACTCCTCTCACGTAATTTTGACCATCCATCTCGCAAAGTGTAAATCGCGACTCACCCGTAATGATGCCCGAGGACCAGTGAACCCCATTCCAAACGAGCCGGCGATGCAGTTGTAAAAAGAAGGGTTTTCCCTAAGAATTTCTACCATTTAGACACATTTCTTGTAATCTATGACGGAGAATGGTATTCGATTCAAATTGCAAACTTCCAATTTGTTTACGTGTGTAGTTTTCGTACCAGTGATACTGTAAGATAAAATTTAGTTTCTGAAGTATTTGCTTATTTAAGGGGAAATACGTTACCCATTCTTTACTTTTAATAAAAGGGTAGAAGTTTGTGTGTTTGTAAACCAAAAATTTATTAAGCACATTTTATACACAATAATAATTCTTAAATAATACACATATCAATACATTTTCAGCACGTCACACCTATTTTATTCAATATATTGGTTAATTCATCATCATATGATCAATATAGATGCACAAAATCACCTCAGTACCAAATAGCCATAAGATATTTTCACATAAAAGTTGATTATAGCTGCCCCTAGTCCTGTCTATGAGTACCACCATAACAGCTTCATCGAATGTCAGTACAGCTGTTGTGACACAGAAGTTGTCCTGCTCATATAAAATGAAGAACAAAAACAACTCACTCATAAACATTATTATTAAAAATAAGGTATCCTAGTGCTTAGTTGTCAAAATACACAAAGTTATGACATAATTTATATGTATGACACTGATATTCTTGTGGAACAGGGATAACAATTCACAAATTATCTTCATTGTAAACTTCCATTTGAAATTCAAATATAGTATTGTGTGTGTGTGGTGGTGGTGGGGTGTGTGCAGTTAAAACACAGTTGCCTCCATTGCGTACAGAAAAGACCCACTTAAAGATAATTTCTGAAAATTTTGAACATCACCTTTTGGATTCCGAGGCATTTCACCATCAGATGGCCAACATGAGGACAATACAAACAGAATTACAGGCATACAGATGAATCGGTTGATAATTAATGAGAATCTAATTCTTTATACAACAGGAAGTCAATAACGGGTTCTGGCAAAGGTAACTTCCGGATATCGTGCTGATCCAATAGTTGTCTTGGCGACATCTGGCGGCGAATCGTCAAACGGCAGAAATGAGATAAACGTCGTGGACAACCTGAAATAGGTCGATGGAATTAGTGGAAAGTTAATTATAGTCAAATCTCACTTAACTGAATCTCAAGGAACCAAAATTTCAAAAAAGTTAAGACATGATGAAGTTCCCATGTCGAATGAGTTGATCACAATGACAGTTTGTTAACCGTGTTGCAAACTTTTCTGTTATTATAGAGATGACCATGGTTGCGAAATTCACACACAAACATACCAGGGCTGTCTTAATGCATGGCCACGCTGGCCAGTTGCCTGGGCACCCCATGAGGATAGGAGCCCATGCTAATCTATGCATGTTGTGACTTGCTGTGAATGGTTGTTCAGGTCATATGTATATGTAAGACGGCCCTGACACACACACTCACGACTTACTAAGTATAGAGCAGATCTCCTTCCATTCCTGCTTGGAATCGATGTAGCCTTCAAGTCGTGGGTCGATCTGCACATTCCCAACGAAATGCAGAACCCTCCTCAACATATGATTAGCTGAGAAGAGGCCACTCATCACCTGCGCCTCAGCTAGGTTCCTCCAGAATGGGACAGGAAACCTGAGCAGTCCAACCTCATTCTCGTAGTCTTCCTCGTCGTAGTCGCTCAGAGCATCTTCGACTTCAGCCAGTTGTTGATTGGTCGGAGTAAGCGCCGTGAGCCTGACGGGTTTCTGAGCGAACAGCGAATCAGCTTCGGCGCCACATTTGAGCATCATGTCCAAGGCCTTCCATTGATACCTAGCTATCAGTACCGTCATGTTGCTAATAATCTTCGGATGGTAGATGTTCACCTTGGCGCCAGCTCTGACCAACAGCTCCACCAGATCGAGGTTCTTGTACTCGATGGCCGCCAACAGCGGTGGGACTTCATACGGAGTGCGGGCGTTCAGAGAGGCACCACGATCCAGAAGCAGCCGCGGCTGGTCTGGCGGGTGACGCAACATGGCCACGACAACCAGTGGCGACGTACGGCGGCTGTACTTCACCGTCGACATGAAGTACCGCAATATGCGTGGCTTGAACTCCTCGTCGTCATTTGCATGCCGATAGCTCGGTGACAACCCAGAACTGATCAGCTCTTCCGTACAAGTTGTGTCTCTGTGAGCCGTCGAGAAGTAGAATGGTGATAAATCACATTTCGCTAAGCAGTCCTTGTCTGTATGTGGCAACAACTGCCTCACACATCTATAAAAAGATTGTGTTTATTTTAACATTGCATCCATTTTATATATATATATATATATATATATATGTATATATTATAAAACATAGGACAATGTTTGAATACGTATGTACAGCTTTTTGTTGGTTAAGCTGCATTATCACTTAGAAGTAAACAGATGCAGAGATGCCGAACAGAAATCCCATCATAATCCCAACAAACACACACAGTGAGCAAAGTAAAACCAACCTAAAAATACAAACTCGAACATTTCATGGATCTCACGATGACAAAGAAATAAGAACTAAATATTATTGAATGACAATAATAATAAAAACAACATGGTTGATATCATTTGCTCTCGTATATAGACACAACAATTCAGATACCAAATTTGATCAATTTAAACAAATGTCGGATCCATCTTGTATAAGAAATAACTGTTTATAAACACGATGTTAATAAAAAATCTTAAAATTTATCATATCAATCAGCTTATTGATGGGGTGGTTACGCAACTAATTTGATATGAAAAGTGCTGAAGTTTGTTGTCGCAGATATTTACCTGTGATAAACAAGTTCCGGTTCCTAACCCTAGATGTTTTGTTTATATGTCCTAAGTTATGTAAACACAAATTTGGACGCACTGATGTTTTAGTTATGATTATAAATCAGTTTAAGCAATTACAATTAATTAAAATATGGAAAACACAGTTGATCTCTGCCCAGTCATTAATTATATTATATGTCATCTCGTAGTAATACACATCGAATATTTTATGTGAAATTTTGTTTCTCATCAAGTTTGGCTGTCTTGACGTCAAGCCATGATGTCATGTGGTGACTCATTCACTCATCCATAAAAATGAGAACCCAACAGGACGTGATGGCTATGTGTTTGAGTAAAACTTTGGGCCTGTAATGGCAGCATGCATTGTATGCTCCATTGGGAGTTGAAATGGGTGCTGGATTGAAGCAAGTCTGAGTCAGGGATAATAATATTGTACAGCAACTCAAAACAGGGTTACCTGGTTCTGATGCTATATAAACATGCATTATTATATAATTCCAATATGCTGCAACTATGACAAAATGAAGTTGTACCGTAGACAGTTATCTCTTTTCAAACTATATTTTTATTAGGTTTAAATTGTATTTTTTTCAAAAATAATAACAGCTAAAGGACATGTAGATTACCTATGTATTATATGAACTTAAGATAAAAGAACATAATACTAATATGATTAATTAAAATAATTAGTTGATACTAAAGACCCACCCTTCACAGAGTGCCAAAAACCTATGTAACAAGTTTGGCATTTGGTCTGGATTTTCCCATATTTTAAACTTTTATTTTAATATTCACAGGCTTTTAATTATCATTATTATAATGCTGTAATATATATATATATATATATATATATATATATATATATATATATATATCTCAATCATTAGATTTTACAGTTTTCTTTTGGGGGGGGTTGTAATTATATCAAATGCTTTCTGAAGTTTGACTCCATAGTTTTCATTCCCTTGTTCTACTTGTTGCTTGTAGGCAATAAGTAAATATTGCCAGTTTTGTGTATATATATATATATATATATATATATATATATGAGGATCTGGAAAAATAGTGAAATTGTTTTGAAGAGGTCTATGTTAACAAACAGTAAGCTGTCATGGATATGTCAGGGACATCCCGGTGCCACTTAGCAGATTAAATCAAAGATATTCCAATGGTAGATGCCTTGTCCAAGTTGCCAGATCTAGGCACAAGTGACACGGGTAAATGTTTGGCAAACTGCCAGCAGTCTCTAAGCATTTCTAGCCTGAACAAATAATGATGTCAAAAGAAACAGCAACTGAACTGTATGAGTTACATGCAGGGCTGGATTTAGGCCTTAAGAGGAACCTGGGTTAAATGAATATGACGTCTCTTCATTACGTATGTTCACCTCCCTGTGTCTAAAAAAAGATAAATTTAAGGGTCCCACTGAATTTAAAAGACCCCCTCCAACTAGAGGGGCGCCAAATACTTTAAACTGTTTCAAATTAGTTCAGAGGAGACGCATTAAATCTGAAAATATACCAATTTCCTCTGTTCATATATTTTTATTTTTTATCAGAGGCCTGAGACTAGAGGGTCCTCGGGGCCCATCTGGTCTTGGGGGTCCCTGGGCTGCAGCCCATACTAGCCCATATGTAAATCTGGCACACTGGTTACATGCTATATACCGCTGAAGCAGCTCGACAGATATGCTACTAATGCGCTGTTAAGTATTCTGTACGGGTATAGATGCAATAAACAAAACAATGTTGCTAACTCATGATGATTGAACTGTAAGGCGGCGTGCAGAGGAAGTGCTCTTGGCTGCTTTGGTCCCCTGTTGGCATCTGCTCCATATTCCAGCAGCATCTTCACGCAATCTGTATGACCTTCTTGAGATGCTAGATAAAGGGGCGTGGCTCCGTCGTCGGCTGGACTGTCCACTAAATCACTCTCGCCTGGAATATAACGGTTTTTGTGACAAGCAAATTAGGAACATTCACCTGTAATGCCTTGCTGATTACTAAGGCTAAACTTGAGCTTTAAGCTAGTGCCACAATGATTAAAACTTCATACAGCAATATATATTAATACTTTAGAAAACTATCTAAACAAATACTAAAGCTTACTTGATGCAAAATAAAATTAACAAAATATCATGACAGTTTTATATAAAAAACATGTCAAACCTGATTGGTTTTCAGTGGCTGGAGCCATCTCGTTCTAACACAGATGATTGGTTGAAAAATATCAGCATAAATTCAAGATATTCTGAACAACTACCAGTTAATGTGCTTATACTTCAACTTGTATTTCACGATGTTTATAAGCAGACATACCTTACTCTTATTGTTTTTACCTTTTTTTAAATTCTTAATCACAATACAATTATTAAAATAAACTAGTTGTGATTCTAATGGTTAACTCTATTGTGTTCATTAACCAAATTCATTCAAATTTAAAAAAAAAGGTTTATTTCTAGTGACTCTATGAAACAGTATTATAATGAAACTGACACCACTAAGGGACGTGGTACATGTACAGAGTATCAGTGTACAGTGATGTACTAGCTATATAAAACACTATGTTACAAACCTGTTTGTTTTGCTTTTTCTAGCAGTATCCCGAGACAATCCACCTGACCATATTGTGCGGCACTGAATATAGGCGTAATATCATACTCTTCACGGATGTCGAGTTTGGCTCCACTATCAAGTAATAATAGGACCACGTCGGAGAATCCCTCTGACGCCGCCTGGTGGAGGGGAGAGGTACCACAGTATATCTGTACATTAGGGCGAGCCCCGTGTCCAATGAGCTGCCTCGCTATCTCCATGTTGTTTGACTTCACGGCTGGAAAGAACCAACATATTGTAGTCATCCACTTATCACATCATAAAACAATGTACTTAAACAGTTTACTATTAACTTCAAAGTTATCAGGAGTCATCTACGTTTTTAAAGCTCAAATCTCAACCATCTGTTTTTCTTTTTAAGTTTAGTTAATAAAAAACAACAAAGGAATTTATATCAGATAGGGACATCTAACATTAATTTATATAAAGAGTAAGTAAAAAATTGAAAAACAGTGTGGTGTACTTGTCGATCATTATTACAGTTTTAAAAGATATGTTATTAACCCATAAAGGGAATTTATTCTGCAGTCTACACATTTATAGGTGATTTTGCACAACAATGAATTTTATGATGTTAAATTATGATAAAGGGCAAATATATGGATCGAGTTGAGAGCAAAAGATCATCGATATCGCATTATTCTGGTCCATACTGCTCGAAGTCTATCCGATCGTGTGCCGAGATATTTATTGTGGAAGATCTTGACAATGGATTTGATTTCCTAGATAACATTTTTGCTACATAGGTAGTTTATATAAGGCATGTCGCTGTCAACTCTAAGACGTTTGATTGCCCTCTTTCTTATCCGATTTAAATTTTCTTGGTGAGACTTTCGGCACTGGTCCATCAGATGATAATATTAAACGATAAATGCTTTGATTAACAGAAGAATAGAACATATTCTTCACAATGACGTACTAAACAAACTGCATGAGCAGTAGGAGGTTAATAGAAAAACAAATATAATCGTTTATTAGAAGGCACACCTCAGTCATGAGAGAACGTTAGCTAAATTGCGATATAATATTCCTCATTTAAACGACAACATGATTTATGGGTTAATCCTAAGCTACTGTCGGCATGCAGAATGGATCAAAGTTAAAAAGAATTGAAAAATTGGATAGATAAAGTAGTATGATGAGTCAGTATTTGTGATCATTCTCAAGTCATTTAAGACAAAGAATCTCTACTGGATGTATCTCAGTGGAGAATGAAGTGTATATTATACCAGTGAATAGTGGGTATGTATCCATGTGGTCATGTAGATTTGCATCAGCACCATTTTCCAGTAGTAAAATGACAGATTCAACATTTCCTTGCTCACAGGCCAGATGTAATGGTGTGATACCTTCAAAGCTCTGCCAGTTGGCATCTGTGCCACCTACAACAAAAGGTGGAATCAATATAGACCAAAGTACTATTAAGCAAAATGTAACAGGTATCCAGATATCCTTATTTTTTATCAATTATAATTGACGTATTGTTATTTAATTACACAAGAAACCTAATCAGACAAAATTGTTATTCATAGTTTGCTTATACATAACATAAACATCAGACAGATATCAGATGATTAGACTTGACAGCAAACATGAGCTGTTCACATTCAGTATTAGAATTTAAATTAATTTAAATCCAACCTTTGTAACATCTGTATTTGCATTTATAATTGAATGCATCAAAAACAAATTTGTGTTCACAATATTTTCAAGAAAATGAATTTCTCTTTAATTTTTGTAGGAAATGTCAAAGCTAAGAAATTATGGGTAATGTTTATAAAAATATAGATACAGCACTATTACTATAATTATTGGTAAATAATCAGTCAATTACTTAAACATTAACTGATTTTAATTATTTCATAGTGGGACCCATAAAAGCAAACTGTAAAGTTGTCAATGAATAGCACAAGTATTAACAAGTACTTACTGAAATGTGAACTCATTTGGTCAGTTATGATAAACTAACATTAATAATAAGATATTTCTGAATCTATTCACAAATATTAAAATAAAAATCAGTAAACTTTATGGTTATCGCATACTTAATATTTGTATTTCCAACACTTAGCTCCTGTATCTACCCGACATTTTCTCAAATAACTGGTTCATTTCTACTGGCAGCAACAAACTCTCTTTATACTATCTATCAAAAGGTAAATTTCTGTTAAAATTATTTCCATTTGCAGACAGTCTTCAGCACGGAATAGCGTTATTCCAGAAATAAATTTGACTTATGATAACATTACCAATTTCAAGCAAATATTGCAGACAGTCAATATAGCTTCCATGAGCTGCTTCATGTATTGGTCTCCACCCACGATTATCCGCGACATCAACCGGATGATCTAAATGACAGAAATAGTTATAATAATGTTTTAACACGCATGTATCAGCATATCAAATGCATAAATATACAAGAGCTAAAACAATATTTCCTCAGAGCAATTGTTCCCGGGCATGAAGATTTCAGTATATGTCTGCTTCATCATGGTTCTCACAGCCAAGGAAATATTATTTTCTAGGACATTTCGAGGACAAAATTACCATTGTCCTGGGACAAAGCATACTTAAAAATGTAATAAATCAAGATATGCGCAAAGAATCATATCATATTTATTCACTGTATGATCAATTATTAATATTTTATGGTAGTGCCTCCTCTTTACCTAGCTGCCTGATCCACCCACTTTTATTTAAATTGTAATTAACATGGGATATCAAGACTGTGTATTAATATTCTTTTTCTTCTACCAGCACAATCAAAGCATAATATTTATTCACTGGCTTTTTTATTCTAAGTGGATTTTTTCGCAGGCACTATTTTTTTCTGATTTTGTAAAATTCACAGATATTTCCAAGACCTGGAGAATAATTTTGTTATTTTCCAGGTTTTCCAGCACATGTGAGAACCCTGTCCTTAAACTAATTGTCTTATCTGGCAAAATATTTAAGTTGCCAACAAAAGAAATTACAATCAGATATAAAATTGTGAAAATTAAGAATGGTTGTTTAACATCTGCTACAATGGTAATTTTGTTTATAAATGTATTTCAGAAATACAAAATGTCATTCAGAATGAAAAGAATATTGCAATTATATTTGAAATTAATTGTTTCTGTATTCTTGCATTCCTGTCAAAGAACTTCCAAAGTAGTAATTGTTTTATGAGAATCATTTGTCAAGACAGGTGAGTCATTGGTAATTAGGACCAAAACAGCAGGATAACTATTTTAGTTACAGGATATCATTATCTGAGCTACTGCTTTATGTGAAGCAAAAATTTATATATTTTATTTATTATTTATTTACAGGCCATCTGCAGTGATAAACACTTTCGTTCACTTTCTTTAATGTGTTTGCATTGTGTCTAGCTGTTAGTAAGCTACACTGTTTTCTCTACTGACTTATGCAATGGGATAATTTGAGCATCTTCATCAAAAGTACATATTGCATCACTGTAATTGTTGATATCATTCAGTACATTTCCAATCGCAGTAATCAGACCCAAACCTATAATCTACGGTTATCTGACAAAATATTATTTTTCCGATGTGGTCAATATTCAAAAATTTGACATATCCTGAGGAAACATAAATATTGGATGTGCATGACAGCTAATTGCCATATTTTTGAAGACTTGTCTATTCAGATTTTATATACTATGTACTAACTAACCTTCTGCCACGAGACGTTCTATCTCATCTAGTCTACCGTGTCTTGCAGCCTGGGCCACTGTTGAGCATGGAAAACATGTAGTCTCCTCAAATAACATGGTCACTATTTGATTGTTTCAATAGTGAGGCACAACTCGGTTACACCTGAAATGTTTAGCAACATATAGGTTATAACGGGCTATTTTTTTATTTATTTTCAACAGATGATAACAAATTAATTATTGCCATTTAAAAATGTTTCCCAATAAAATGGTGTGCGTACATACCCGTTTTAAGGCAGACTTTCAGAACAATTATCATGCTTCAATTAATCACTGTGGCCAGCTAATAAAATAGCTCTGTTAAAAACAACAAAGATATCATATGACTAATATTGTTTTCTTCTCCCAAGCAATTGACTTACTGGTTATTAAAATTTAGAGAAAAATTATAAACTGTACAGGATCACATATAATATCCTAAAATGTACGAAAAATCTTAAAATATTAAAGAGGTGTTATACATTAATACAGAATACTAGATAGTTATTAACCTATGTACAACATATTTGGATTAATTTCTTCCCTTTCAAAAGAATCATTAAAACCGATATATTTTATATATACAATTACAAAACCATGTTTAAGTTAATTATATATGACAAATTCTGTGATATTTAGCTCTAGTACCAATTTACTGGTAGGTTGACAAAAGATAATATACAATGTATTGTAACTTGTTGGTATGTTTGTTATAATGCAAGCATCTCTCTTCTTTTTCAAAGTAAAAAATCCTTCAGCAAACTATCAAAATAGAAGGATATGTGTTTTGATAAATGCTCAGATTCCAAATCAATTTGCATATTCATGAACCTCAATTTATTCTTCTTTTCTCAACCTTTTGTTGAAAAATATTTTGTCTTTTTTTCTGAAATTGAGCTGAAATATCCCGAAGATGGTCACTGCCTCAGGGGATATCTAAGGTCCCCCATTTTGTATTTAATTCAACAGAGATGACAGTATCATTTAACATAGCCAGCCAGCCACAGACATGCTGGTGACATTCCTTTATTTTCTAAACATGTTTATACTGTGAACTAAAAAATTAGCTGGCTGTTTGTTATTGTACATAATGAATTTAAATTAGAAAAACATAACCAGCACTGCCATTTCCTTTCTGTCATATTGTTACTGTCACACAGCACAGTCCTTAAGCCATGCAGAAGGCCTATGATGGTTGCATAAGTAGATTTGTAATTCTGTCACATGTTTCATAATGCCAGAAGGAGTAATATCCTGGCCCTGGAGATTGAGCCAATGAGTGAGCCAAATATACACATTTAGTTTGGGGTCCTGTGCTTTCAGCTTATCCCTCATCTTTTCCATGATTTGTAATCAGTAACCATATTCTTTACTTTGCAACCAAACTTGGATCCCTTCTGATGTTAGTTAACAAAGGTCAGGTTGTTGAAGGGCTTCCCTTTCATGATCTTCAAAGATCAATCCTTTGATTTAGGTTAGGAAGTAGATGCCAACCAAACAGAATAACCAATTATATAAGTAAGTAATTGCCCATTTTTACTGAAATATATGGTCTACTGGACTATTTCTGCCAAAATAATGGCAGAAACCTATTTCTGCCATGGATGAAACTGGCAGAAACTACCTGTCAGTTTGGGTATATAATTATATGTTATTCCTTCAATAAAAAATAATATAAATATATGATAATGTACACTTATAACATCAAATTATGAGTTTATAACAAAAACTATACTATTTATTGTGTTTTGTATAATTTACTCTATCCTTGTTGGCTTGTAGTCTTTATGCATGGCAAAGCTAATTATGTAATTGTTTTCATATTACCTGAGTGAGTATGCTTGAGCATTCAATGTTGAAACATTTACTTGTACTCAATCACTTTTCTTAAATGTACTCATAGTAGTCATGCATTGATAAGTATTTGCAGTTGCAATCTTAAAATCTCCATATACGTGTACCAATATACATTCCCAACCTGGGTCACCAACCCTGGGTACAGTCATTTCTTATACTTATAGTTATACTATAGTGTATCAATTGGTATCAAATTCATGACTTTCCCCCAATTCACTCAAATGCAGAGAATTGGGTATGATAAAAACTAGATCTATAGTCTACATAGGGAAACTGCAACACAATTTAAAATTAAATACAGCATGATATAGTTACTATAGACTATACTCTATAGTATACTACTAGTACTAGATAGTATTAGTAGTAACTATACATGTATATATAATATGAATTCAGGACAAAACCCCCCTATATAAGGCCAAACACAAATTTTCAATTGCAGTGGCCATATGTTAACAACCATTTGTATACGTGTTAATTACTGTCAATTAACCCTAACCCTAAGCCTGGCTAAGGACTAACTTTATTCACTATTCAGGGGGTTTTGTCCGCAGGTTTTTTTATCCGCTACCATATAATATAATGTATATCAGTGTATTGAACCGTGTGGCAGCGATAAGTCATATCACGCTAAATAATGCTTAGGCCTATAACAAAGTATATTCTATAACAATGAACTTTATGACTGGCCATTGCCACTGGGAAGGATTTTCCAGGTTTAAATATTTTGCTGGACTGGGCGATAACAGAGGTTAATTAAAAATTTGCCTAAACCTCAAAATGGAATAGCCGGAATGAAATATAGCTGTTATCAATTTACTAACTACGATTGTACAGTCTATTTGGTCAATTAATTTACTAATTTCATTTGTACTTGCTAATAAAGATAAAACGATGTATTTACATTTCTTAGATACTTCGCCCTTTCCAGTTTCGTCCCTCGTAGCTCCGTAGCGATCTTCGATACGGTCTGGTCGGTGGTAACATTGATCTAACAAGTTATTGCGGAAACAAATAAAACCAAATATAGGCAACATTAATTTTTATTATATCTAAAAGATTACTAAATGTATTAAAATATCTTATAAATAACACTTATTTGGAATATAACTGCATATCAGAACAAACCGTCAGCGGTACGCAATATCCAAGTTTGGATTTTGTACTTAAATATTATTATGAACAAGAGCTGGATATCAAACTACGGAATATAAGGCTGAGCCTGTCGGGTATTCCGCTCTTCACGCATATGGTGCCCCATATTTTAGTGCCTGCAACTGTTTATCAAGGCTAGATTTAAACATATTGAGGGTTGTGGCCGTTACAGTTCCATCGGAGAGTGAATTCCAGTCTTGGACTATTCTCTGGCTGAACACGTTCTTGCGAATTTCAAGCCTACTGTGACGCATGAGTAACTTGTCCTCGTGCCCCCTGATATATCTTCCTTCAGCTCTAAGAAAAATATCTCAGGATCAAGCCGACCCAACCCATTCATGATCTTGAAAACTTGGATCATATCTCCACGGCGATGTCTAAAATCCAGTGATGGTAATTTAACGGCTTGTGGCCTTTCTTCATAGGATAGATGTCTCAGGTGAGGTATTAACTTAGTCGCTCGCTTCTGGATTTTCTCGATTTGTATCTTATCAATCCGATATCTGGGGTGCCATATGATATTCCCATACTCCAGGTGGGGTCTGACAAGAGTCGCAGTAGAGTATCTTCGTCAATACAAGAGAAGGTCGTTCTGATGAGCCCCAGCAATCTACTGGCCTTGTTTACAGCGTAAGATACATGATCCATGTTGGGCATCACAACATGACTTGTTTTTCATCATGTGATCTACCAGATGGTCACGAATAATTGATTCCATTACTTTAACTACTACTGATGTTAGACTGACTGGTCTGTAGTTGCCTACTGCTGTTCTGCTGCCCTTCTTGTGTATTGGCGTTATGTTGCTGGTCTTCCAGCTCATGGGCAAGCAACTACTGTCTAGTGACTTTTGGAAGATGACACATAGTGGTTTTGAGATTAAAGCAACTGTTTCCCTCGGAACACGTGGGGAAGTCCATCTGGTCCCTTTGCTTTGTTCACATTCAGCTTAAGTATTTTCTTCTTATTATTGTATCAGCTGTGATGTTCATCTTGCTGAGTGGGGGACCATTATACTTGGTATCGAGTGATGGCAGATTCTCAATATTTTCCTGTGTGTCAGGACTAGCAAAGTACTTATTGAGCAGATCCTCATTCTCCTTATCTCCCTGGACTACTGCTCCTTCAGTGTTCTTCAGGTCTCCTAGTCTGGGCCTATTCTTCAGTTTGCTATTGCAGTACCACCAGAATGCCTTTGGGTCGGTTTTAACATTGCGAGCTAGGTCCCTTTCAAATTCCCTACACAGCGAGCGTGTTAGTCGTGACAACTCATTCTTCAGTTGTGTAGCTCTTACGTGGTCTGCATATGACTTTGTCTGTTTATATTTCATCCATGCGTGGCGTTTCTTTTTATGTAGTGGTAGAGCTGTACGATTCATCCACACCTTTTTCTGGCGATCCTATGTTGGCACATATTTGGGGATGAACTGTTCTATAGCCTTCTCATAGGTGGTGTAGAAAATGTCCATGCTTCTTGCACTGACAAGTTGTCCATCAGAGACCAGTCCACATCGTTTAATTGGTCATTCATGCTAGAGTAGTTACACTTGTGGTATCTATACTTTGGCTGGGCCTGTCCTGTAGTAGGAGTGTAAACATGCACATTAAATATTATTACTGCATGGTCACTTATGCCCAATCCTGGTAAGTAGTCAATTGACAGGACCATCTGTTCCTCATTTGTAAAAACTAAGTCCAAGAGGCTTTCATTTTGACAATGCCGATGGCGAGTTGGCTGTATTGTGTGCTGATGAAGATAGGTATCCCTACAAGCATCAATGACTTTCTGACTGTGGTTCTCTTCAGGCTTAGTCGTACTCCATGCTGTCCATTCTATCTCTGGATAGTTGAAGTCCCCTGCTATGGCTGTGTGGGTGGAATCATACTCTGGTATTTGTTGCAGTAGATTAAATAGCTTAATATTATTCTGCCCTGTACTGGATGGGCTCCGATATACACAACCTAGCAGCAGCTTGTCTTTACCTTTTAGTTTGATGTTTAGCCAAATTGTTTCCTCATATGTTGTGTTCAAGCTGATTTCAGTCACTAGGTGATCAATGCTGTTCGAGACATAGATAGCGATTCCTCTATGTGATCCTGCATCCAAGTTGGTGTAGGACAGGTAACCTTTCAGCGAGATCATGGGCTCACTAGTGGGTTCTGTAGAGTGTTTCGGCTTTACCTCAGTCACCATGATCACATCCAAAATATACTGGCCAGTCAGCAACAACATTTCATTCATCTTGTTGGTTAATGTATCTGCATTTGTGTACATGAAGGTTATCTTATTTGTGTGTGTGTGTGTGGATTGTCGTCTCCAAAAACCTCTCCCCACCCTTTTTTGACTGGAATTGTCAAGCTTCCCTCGGTGTGAGTGACTACCCTTTTCTTGGCATCACCACTTGAGGTGATGGTGGTTGATGGGACAGGGGTCACTGTCATCTGATTTGCATTACTGGTAGTAATAGGCTGGGTAGCTATGGGGGGGGGGGGGTACTATTAGTGACTTCATTACCCACCAGGGTTGGCGGCTCAGGTTCTGTCTCCTTCAGTGTGATTATCTGGTTCCTACAGATTGCCAGATTTTGCTCTCCCTCATCTCTTCTCCTTTTCAGCTCGGCTCTGAGGTTCTTGCCAGCCTCGCGTTCTCTGTGTGTTAGATCTGGTGATATGAATGTATTCATCCAAATCTCTGTTTCTCGGAGATTTTGGGCTGAAGAAACACAGGTAGATGTGTGCGGATTCATCTGGAAAGTGTTTTCGTATTGAAGCCATGATGACAGGTACAGTGTTCTTTTCTATTAATCTTATGACATTTTCTGAACATATATCTATACAAACTGTTTTCCCTAATACATAAATATTATGTATTATTGGGTTGTGTGGTGGGAAACAGTTACCCACACTATTGTGGTATTATATATGTGCCTATAATGTTTAATAAATATATTACGTCAGTATAATCTGTTATGGAAGTAATATAAATCTATAATATTTGGTTATATCAGTTTAATTCATACGAAAAATTATAATATGCTTTCAGATGAGCAATTTCAGCCATACTTTTCTAAAACAACAGCACGTAATAGATAATCAGTGCATTTTTTTTCGATGGTGATTGATGTTTTACTGCGACTTTGTGCACATATTAGGCTAAATGGGCCGAGCGACCGCCAAAGGTAATGAAGCGAATTCAAAGATAAAACACCCTTCAGATATGCCCACGCTGGCATTTTTCTTTCGCCCTCATTATAATTGCGATAATGTCTTGCCACGAATACTGTGTATATAGCTACTGAAGGCACAACAATATAATCTGTCTAAACTAATCTCGACAAAAGAAGCACTCATTGAAGTGTTTCAATCACTTTGTGATTCCCTATTTTGTTACATATCTAATTGCAGCATCAATTGCGTATTGATTTGATTCGATTTGAGTTTATTCAGAATTCATGTTCATAAAAATACAATACATAGAATACAACATTGTAACATTAGGTGCATAAGAAATTCCGAGGATAACACAAAAAGTCAAAAAGACTTATTTCCATTATCACCCTCATATACTGATTCAGTTCGCCAACAGAGACAAGATAATTCTTCAATACGTACCTACACTGGCTGTTGAGGAGACAACGCATTCATTTTACGATAATGCGTAATTACAACGCACTGTTCAACCTCGGGATAATTAATATCCCAGATATGTGTGCTGATTCAAGTTCCAAATGATGAAGTTTCCCAGCAAGCAGGTAGACGTAAAATTTACTTAGACAATATCTCATAAATTGGTTACGTATTGAGACGTGTCCCAGATTACGTCTGATTAATGCCGTGTTAATGTGCTTATCACTGATTTTTTAAACGTAAATATTACGTTTATACTACGTGTGAAATTAGTAACTTAACGTTATGATTATCATCACGGTCACACAGTTACAAATTATTACCATGATGCATCGAAAGGAAGTGATGATATTTTCCGCGGATTCCGAATTCGCCATTATTCGTGGTAGTATCTGTAACAATTATCTCAAACTCATCACAAATCTACAATAATTGGTAATGTAACGGTTTGGTCATCTCTTGCAACTCTTCAGAAAAGTTGGCAAATTGGTATTTGAGATTTTAATTTTGCTTAGTTGGCCTAAATAAGGGATTGATGGTAAATATTAGACTAAATTATTGTAGCTAAATGTTTATAGATTACTTTTATTGCATTGATTATTATATTTATTTGATATATTTCGATATATTGAAGATTTTGTCTCTGACACGTGTGCTTGATTATCGATACTGATGTGGACGTGGCATATCTGTGTACACTACTAACATAAATGCTATTTTGACTTAGATTAGTGTGTAGTATTCAAGACGAAACCCTTTGTATCTTTGTATTATATATTTATTTGCAGTGTTACAAATTATGTATAATAAATTAAATTAAATTAGTTAATAAATCATTGAAACATTCAATACCAACTGGTGATCTAGGCACCTATCGGCTACAGTAAAACTTCAACCCATTATTACGATACCCAAAATGGTCGTAAAATACGACCACCAATTCGACATGAGTATAGCATACATGTTAAGTTTCAGAAAGACATAAACAGTAGATTTATACGTAAATCGGAGGGACTCAGAAAATCGCGTTTTTATATGTAAATCGAAATATTACAATAATTAAATCTGCTATGGTAACAGAAAAGTAAACACTCCTTATATTGACCATAACAATCAGGTTCTAT
This sequence comes from Paralvinella palmiformis, assembly GCA_025642065.1. Lineage (NCBI taxonomy): Eukaryota > Metazoa > Annelida > Polychaeta > Terebellida > Alvinellidae > Paralvinella > Paralvinella palmiformis. Next base: position 76,666 of record JAODUP010000533.1, on the reverse strand, counting down.
AATTACCAACCAATACCTTCCACCATCACTTCACTTATCCTCTTCGTCCCCAGTGGGACATAAGGCCACAACAATGTTTTGGCACAAGGCCCTGTCTTTAGCTGAGGCCTGAGCCTCACCCCATGACAGCCCCTTCTCTTTCAGCTCGGCCATTACTGTCTATCGCCATGTCATCTTTGGCCGTCCTCGCTTCCTTTTTCCAGATGGTGTCCTTCTCAGTGCCGCTTTGGGAATGCTGTCTTTGGGCATTCTCAGGTCTTGTCCTAGCCATCTCAGTCGTCGGCGTTTGATTTCGAGGACAGCACTGTTGCAACCCGTCTTCTTATAGAGTTCCACGTTGGAAATGTTATTTGGCCAGAATATTCGGCAGATTTTCTGAGATATCCATTGTGGAACGTATTGATCTTTGTCATGTCCACTTTAACCAATCGCCAGCACTCTGGGCCGTACAGTAGGATGGACTTCACATTACTGTTGTAAAGTCTTATCTTTGTTTTGGTGGTGTATTGGTTAGACTTCCAAATGTTCTGTAGTTTGGCGAAAGCACAGCGGGCTTTACCAAGTCTTGCCTTGATGTTTTTCGGCCTCAATTTTATTTGCTGATGAGACTACCCAGGTAGATAAAGTCATGCACAAACTCAAGTGGTTCACCATTTACGGTAACAGGTGTGGTTGGTGTGGTGTTGATGCTCATCACTTGTGTCTTGGATGTATTGATGGTAAGCCCAATTTGCTTTGCAAAGCTCTCTAATCTATCAGTTTTTTTCCCTGCAGATGGTCAAGCTTTACTGATCGAAATGCAAGGTCATCAGCAAAGTCGAGGTCTTCTAAGTGGGAAAAGAGAGTCCACTGGATACCCCTGGGTTTATCTGATGTAGTTTTCCTCATGACCCAGTCGATAACGACTAAGAAGATGAACCTTCCACCATATGAAGTACAAAATATCCATGTTCCATGTAAAACGTACATTCTCAACTTATTGCACTTATAAAAACTAATACACTGAAAAAGAAGATAATAAAGTATATATATATATATATATATATATATATATATATATATGTCAGTGCAGATATACCCAAAATAACATAAAACATGTTAAACGCACAATCTCAAATTATTGCACTTTACAAAAACTAATGCACTGACTAAAACATGATACTGAGTATACGTTAATGCAGATCTAGCACAAATAACATTTAAAAACATGTTAAAACCACCATCTCAAATTATCGCACTTTATAAAACTAATGCCCTAAATAAAACATGATAATAAAGTAGGTTTCAATGCAGATCTAGCAATATATATATATATATATATATATATATATATAAAAGTTGTAAAACACTTGTAAAGACAGGCTGCGTTATACCTCACTATCACTGCTGGTCTTTCACGTAGTTCCATGTTCCAGACTTTGCCGATTTCAGCAGATCGCGGTTTGGCTGAAATGCATAGCACAACTCATCCATATTAAATTTGCATGAACGAAGAGCATGCAGAGTGTCGTTGGGTTTCGTTAAAAACCGGGACAAAGAAACCAAGAAGTTATTACATGAGAGATTTGATGATCCTTACAAGCTATAGCAGGAATACAAAGATTTTAAACTATGAGAAGTGTTTAGTACTTACAGAAATTTGCTGACTTTGCCAGTCAATATCATAACATCAGGTACCTTGAGTCTCTGGACAACCCATATGTTAATGAAACAATACATAAAAAGTTTCCCACTGATCTATTCAGACGCTGGATTCGCAAAATGTACAAGGCTTTACGTCCGGATAATCGATACGGTCAAGATTCAAGGAATTCAGCGAATTCGTGTAAGACTTCAGGCACGCATTGCCTGTGGACCTGGCAACATGAGAATATCTGATAATACAAACATGAGGAGGTTCACAACCACTGGCGCAAGGCCAAAGAGAAGTAGTCTATTTTCTGTAGAATCAAATGATGTGGTTGTCACGACTCCTGATGAGAAAGCCACAGACGTGAAAACTAAATACAATCGTAGCAACATCTGCAAGTGTCTTGTATGCAATGGCTAGCACGAACTAATCAAATCTAATGACTTTCAGAAAATGACAACAGAGGAACGAAATAATCTGGCGAAATCCAACGGTCTTTGCTATGGCTGTTTTTTTCCGAGCACAATTATATAAGGATTGTAAACATAGAAACCCTCGGCTAATGTTCAGAAATCAATCTAAGGTAGAACACTTTAGATAAGCTAACGTCTTATCTCACAAGGTAGACACTGACATACAGAGTATAGCGAAGTCTGCTGCTGTGCTCAATCAATGATTGTCCAAGTTGACGTTTATCATATTGAAATTGCCCAGAAGCGTCTATTCAGTTATACGCTGTAGGACAACCAAATTAATGCCTGTTTCGTTACTCGGGAGCTGGTTGATGAGATTGCTGCACCGTCCAAAGACGTCAAGCTGAAATTGTGTACGCTGTCACCCAACGAGATTATCATGACCAAGCTGACACATGGTCTAGTGGTGAGAAGCTTCAATGAACAGAGAGAGATTCGAATGCCGGGTACATTAAACAGGTAGTCTTTCCCGGTGGACAGAATTCTTATATCTAGGCCGGAAGTTATTAAGACACGGCCACACCTACAGGAGGTGGCCAAGAAAGATGTTTATTACAATGCTAATATTTATGTTGGTTTATTGATTTAATTGCTCTGTTGCACTTGTACCTAGAAATATTGTCTCAGGTGATATTGATACTGACCCATATGCTATCTATACGAGTATTGGTTGGTGTGTAACATGGCTTGTATCTCGAAACTCTAAACATGCAATATGTTATGATGTACCTGTTGATTGTGATGATGATGATGATGATTGCTGTTTTACAGCCACTTCTGTGCACATGGTAGGCTAAATGGGCCGAGCGACCTTCAAAGGTAATGAGGCTAAGTCAAAAATGAAACAACCCTCAAAGATGGTGCACAACGAGATGAATACATGGACTCCCGATTTTATCAGAACGCCTCTTATTTTCAGGTTTTTTTTAAATTTCTAATCACAGATTATTGTGTAAATTTATGTGGAACTTATCTTGTCTGTCTTTGGTGTTATTGGTGGTAACGGTTTCTGAACTGTTTCTTATGTCTGATCAGTAGTATGTAGAATATTGTGAAAAAAATGAAGCATATATGATAAATGCGAGTCGTTTCATCCCCAACTAAAAGTCGTTTCATCCCCAACTAAAAGTCGTTTCATCCCCAACTAAAAGTCGTTTCATCCCCAACTAAAAGTCGTTTCGTCCCCAACTAAAAGTCGTTTCGTCCCCAACTAAAAGTCGTTTCGTCCCCAACTAAAAGTCGTTTCGTCCCCAACTAAAAGTCGTTTCGTCCCCAACTAAAAGTCGTTTCATCCCCAACTAAAAGTCGTTTCGTCCCCAACTAAAAGTCGTTTCGTCCCCAACTAAAAGTCGTTTCGTCCCCAACTAAAAGCCGTTTCGTCCCCAACTAAAAGTCGTTTCATCCCCAACTAAAAGTCGTTTCATCCCCAACAAAAAGTCATTTCGTCCCCAACTAAAAGTCGTTTCGTCCCCAACTAAAAGTCGTTTCATCCCCAACAAAAAGTCGTTTCGTCCCCAACTAAAAGTCGTTTCGTCCCCAACTAAAAGCCGTTTCGTCCCCAACTAAAAGTCGTTTCATCCCCAACTAAAAGTCGTTTCGTCCCCAACTAAAAGCCGTTTCGTCCCCAACTAAAAGTCGTTTCATCCCTAACTAAAAGTCGTTTCGTCCCCAACTAAAAGTCGTTTCGTCCCCAACTAAAAGTCGTTTCATCCCTAACTAAAAGTCGTTTCGTCCCCAACTAAAAGTCGTTTCGTCGCCAATCAAAAGTCTTAGCAGCGATAGTTCAATTGACAGAAATGGGACAAGAAAGTACAACTGAATAAAATAGTTTAATAAAGGAAGTCTAGTCATAGACAACATATAACAAATGGACACAAATAAGAAAAACACGTATCATGCCGAATGAAATGACTTAAAAAAGAAAACACAACTAAATATTAACAACACATTTTCAAAAGTATCCATTCAGTCACAGATATAGGATGCCCATTCATACGTGCACATTGTTTCAACAACTCCTTAGGCGAGATATCCCTTGCTATCAGCTCAGATCATGGTGCTGGTGACAGAGACTACATCTAATCTATATAGCATATTGCAGGATTATCACCAGTCTAAATCGAAAAGATGAAGAATTTACAACGAAACGTGATATAGTTACAAAAGATATACAACACCATATCAGTTGTATAATTTTGCAGGTAACATGTCGATTCGTCACCACTATCAATGCGTGACCAAAAGAAAAAGTCGTTTCGTCGCCAATTAGAAGTGATTTCGTCACCTACTGAAAGTTGCTGTAGTTGTTTTCGTCGCTATCAATAATTATTCTAGAACCCATACACTCATATAAAGTTACGTAAATTCAACTAACATAGTTCACCAAAAACATATGTAATTCATATGAATATGTGTTATATAGAATTTACATATATAATATGTAGTGTGCCTGCTGGGAGGAGATAAAAAGTGTGTCATGGCTTGAAAACACGTCCTTAAATCACGTGTTATATAGATCATTAAAAACATTATTAAAAATGTTAGATAATTTTTTTAAATAGAACTATTTGAAAATGATGTAAATAGATATCGATAAAATCTTTTCAACAAAAAAACTTAAAAGGTCGTTTGCTAATTTATGAGTATCAGTGTGATGTATAAAGAACAGTGTGTTTGAGAATGCTACATTCTTTTATTAAAATAGGTTTTAATGTTATGTGCATAGAAATGTCATCTCTAAACATTTTCTATCTTTAATAAAATCTCACACTGAATAGATTTTCAATAAAGGATTTGCAAATGCCATAAGACGTTTATATAACATTATTAAAATGTTTCATGGCGGAAACAATAATTGAACGTTTATCAAATGTTTTAAAATATGTTGTATTTGCTGGGATGAAAATTCACATATGGCTTTTATTTCTGACGAGAAATGTTTAATCAGTAATCGACTCGGAAGTATTTGATACTCCGGGCTGTATTAGTCATAAGGCGGACCAGGCAGAAGCGTTGGGGCTCCAAACGGACGAAGAGCCCGTCAAATATTTGTTGAAGTACTGTTACCTGTGCCTTAGGGCTCTAATGATTAAAGGCACTTTGCACTCTGCCCGGTAGCAATACATGTACACACACACACACACACACACACACACACACACACACACACACACACACACACACACACACACACACACACACACACACACATATATATATATATTAATGTTAATGCTTATTTAAATAATATTAAAACAAATATGAGTAGAATTCATCAGGAGGGTGTTAAATGAATATAGACAATGAAGAGCGGCCTAGTACCTACCCGGCTCACGCTATCAGCTGGAGTAGGGTATAAGATTGAAGTTCCTGTGGAGGGGCTCGAAGTACTTAAAATCTTAGGTGCCAGGCCATGGATTAATACGGCCCTGTTGATGCTTCCCCAAAAGTGTCCTGATGATGGAAAATTATACTTAGAAAACTAGAATAAATTGCGAAATTGTTTGTGTGTCGGACAGAATAGGTAAACCTGTCACGGATATCGAACCAATCGATCTGCACCATTTGAACGGGTTCATTACTCTGTTGTTTACATCTAATCAGTGGAAACCTGTCATATATACCTGTCATTAACCAGGATGATTATTTCTGTGTATTATTTATAAGCGTTTAAAACGTGCGTATGACGATTAGTCACCTGCATTAGGAAGGCGGATTATTCATTAATGAAATTAATAATGTAATTAGTATCTATAAGATGATGATAATGATTGATGTTTTACGGCCACTTTCGTGCAGGTGGTAGGCTAAATGGGCCGAGTAACCCCCAAAGGTAATGAAGCGAAGTCAAAGATGAAACAACCTTCAGGTATGCCCGCCCCGAGATCTATAAGACGCACGCGGTGTAAAATAGTGATACCTGCAGGATATACGTTATAATTGTGTCTATTGGATACATAAAAAAAACCATATCAATCCAATACAATTAAAAGCCCATGGATGAAAATAGTTACCTGTAATACGAACAGCTGGCTTAGACATCTCGATGATGGTTTTATATATATATATATATATATATATATATATATATAGTTTCAATAAATAAATACGATGACAGAGACAGATGAATAATTAATCAATCTAAAATTAAATGTCATCAAAGGTGATGTAATCATTTCTAAAGATAAATAAGATCCGTAGGAGTACCGGAAGTTGTATAACTATCCTCTATTAAATTCTTATTATTTAAATGGAGTTAATGAGTTCGTTGGCGGTGGCTGAGTTAATGAGTGACCTGCTTTTAGTCGCCTCTTACGACTCTTCCGAGGATGCCGTTGATCGTATATAGGGGTGCCTCCGTGGTCTAGTTGGTAGCGCGTTCGACAACAAATCACTACCGACTGAGTTCGATTCTCGGCGTGGGCACATCTGACGGGTGTTTCATCTTTGACTCCGCTTCATAATAATAATACAATGCATGTTTATCTAGCGCCAGAACCAGGGAGCATACAAAGCATGCAGCCATTATAGGCGCAAAGCGTTACTCGGACACATAACCATCAAGTCCTGTCAGGTTCCCATTTTTATGGAAGAGCGAACCAGTCGCCGCCTGGCGGCATCGCAGTACCCGAAGCCTCGAAGCCGTGACCCTTCGGCTACGAGTCCTACGCTCTAACTAATTGCGCTTTATTACCCGTGGAGGTCGCTCGGCCCGTTTAGCCTACCATGTGCACAAAAGTGGCCGTAAACGTCAATCACCATCATCATCATCATCATCATCATCATCATCTGGTCCTATATAAAACGCCGAAGCCGAAGCGACCTACTATATCAATAATAATTAATAAGTAATCATTTAAGGATGACATGCATATTTATTTATGTTTAAAACAAAACAAAACATAAAATGCCACGACAAACGACGCCGATTACAATTGTTGTTTGTTGGATGGTTTTTAAGAATCTTACAAAATATATCTTTACCTGCTGCGAGTTTAATGTGGTTTGACAACTCGTTTCACAGCTTGGGAGCTGATCCTCAGAAGGATTTCTCTCCGTACATTGCTGTGTGGCTTTTGGGTATCCTCAAAAGTGAGTAGGACTCAAATCGGAGCATTCCCACTGGTATATATTTTTCGATCAGATCGCTTAGGTGCTGTTCCAGTCAATACATTGATTGTATGAAACAGGATCTTGTACTGTGATCTGAAACGTACAGGAAGCTAGTGCAGCTGAGTAAAAAACTGGTGTTATATGTTCCCCTTTTCGAGTGAGTGTCACTACTGTAGGCGGTTTATCAGAAGGAGGGGGGTATTATATAACAATGCATTGCCATAATCCAGTCGGGAAATAATAAAGTCTTGCATGTCTCATCATTTATTTACTTACAAATAAGTCCTATATTTCTTATTTGATAATAAGACGACTTACATATAGAATTCACCTAGAGTATTAACTAATATAAGCCCTAGATTTCTTACAGACATGGAAGAATTTATATAACTGGATCCTACCTTAATGCGAAGATTCTCAGTTTTCTTTACATGTTGCTTGGATGAGAAAACAATGAATTTGGTCTTGTCCTTCCTTATTCAATTTCAGTATGTTGCTGTTCATCCAAGTACTTATGTCTGCAATACAAGCTTTAATTGAAGATGAAATATCAAACCGTTTATTGCATAGCTTTAAAGTTATGTACACTTGTGCATCATCGGCATAACAATGATATTTAATAGTATACCGTTTAATAAATTCACCAACTGATTTGGTATACATACAGTAATTATTTGGTTCTAAAACGTATCCCTGTGGTAGACCAAAAGGAAAACCTACATTTGGTACGACTTTACCCAAGTTAAAGCCTTTTCCTTGATTCCAAAAGATAATTCTAAACGCTTCAATAGAAGTGGATGATCGATTACGTCGAAGGCTGCAGATAAATCAAGCATAATTAATGCAGTCATGGATCCTTCATCAAGAGACTCAGCAATGTCACTGTGCACTTTCAAGAGAGCAGTTTCTGTTGAATGACCTCTACGATAAGCAGACTGATACATGTAATTAAGATCATTGTGCTCTAAGCGTTCTTCTATACGCCTTGCTACTACCTTTTCAATACGTTTAGAGATAAAAGGAAGGTTAGAAATAATTATTCCTTATCCAACCCAGATCTCTGAAGCAGCGGTGGCTCTCTGGTGGCTTGTTTCAAACACAACGGCATCACTGGCTCAAATGCCAATATGTCAATTCTCCGAATGGAAGATCAATGGTAGTAATGAGCCTTCAATCTTTGAACCAAGCGCTGCGTCTGACAAAAAAGGAATCAAATATAGCTTAAGATAACAAACTCGCGCACCACAAGTTCAAGCAGATCATGTCCTCATTAAGTCAAGACAGAAGGTTAGGAAGCCGACTTTGGTCAGCACTGATAGTCATCGGAATAGGTTTATATTATATTCTTCTGTCATGGCTATATAGCATAGAAGGGGAAAATATACAAACAGTTGGACGTACAAGGGAATACCAAAATGCCAGCATCGAGCCGACGTCTGGCCTATCACAAGACACCATTAATACTGCTTTCACACACCAACTGACTTCAACAAATCATACACATTCTGAAACCCACAGAATATCGAACGCTTCTCAATCAACGGTCTCGCACTACATATACGAACCAACGGTGCATTGTTCTGATGGCAAAACATACCTTATTTACGTGTATTCGGGAAGGAACAGAACGGATAGGAGGCAACTTATCCGGAATACCTGGGGACGACTTGATCAATACAGAGACCTGTCAATTAATCTTCAGTTATTTTTTGTACTCGGATCATCCGGTGACGAACCGACGAAATCTAAAAATTCGACTAACCAAGACATCATTTTGGAAAAAGAAGCGGTTCATTATGGCGACATTCTAATGTGCGATGCTATCGATTCGTATAAAAACTTGACACTGAAAGGTCTAGCCGCTCTGAAATGGATCAATTCAAGCTGTGACCGTACAACTTTGGAATTCATCTTCAAAACGGATGACGACGTCTATGTTAGCCTTTGGAATGTTTTAGATTTGGCGGCAAAAGCCATACAAACGGGATCGCATTTCTTGTGCGTAAACAACCCCAACGGCGCGGTTATAAGACGCGGTAAGTGGGGCGTAAGCAAGGATCAATTAGCCGAGGAGAGATATCCAGAATACTGTCTTGGAGGTGGCTATGGGATGACACTGAGAGGATTTGATTTGTTGATGAACAGCGTCGACAAAGTGCCGATCTTTCCAATAGAGGACGCCTTCTTCACGTCGTTGGCCATTCGCTGGGCATATCCTCAAACGAACTTAAGGTATTATAATATCAGTTATTCTCGAGCCAGAATGTTATATTCGGAATCTAAAATCGACAAACTAATCATGAACCGAAGTGGAAGTTTACAAACATTTATTCTAGGACATCCTATACCTACAAATATGTGGCTAAAATTACATGATGCCCTGGAAAGTGACCGTAGGGTTCCTGATGTTTGACTTTAATCATCCGATGTTTATCATAACTTGGAACAGATACTTAAAACGTTGTATTATGCTGATAGTTGGTAATGGTTATGTATATGTGCGAATTTTGAATGGTCAGACCTTATATTATAAATAATTTGAACTCCTTTTCACTTTGATATAATTGTTTGTGCGCGCGTGTATATGTAGTGGTTGTTTGTGTATGTTTGTGACTGACTGACTAACTGACTGACTGAATAACTGACTGACTGACTGAGACTGAATGACTGACTGACTGACTGACTAACTGACTAACTGATTAACTGACTGAATGACTGACTGACTGACTGACTGACTGACTGACTGACTGATTGACTGACTGACTGACTGACTGACTGACTGACTGACTGAATGGCTGACTGGCTGAATGGCTGACTGACAGCCATTCTTAAAAACAAGGTAGGCTACATGAAACAATTAATCTCGGAAAGAGGTTTTGCTAATAAATGACGACCATCTCTTTGAATAAGATAGATTTCATCCCCTGTGGCCAAACCACGTTGACAGTTCTTATCCACTAAGGCAGTAATACTTATACGCTGAAACATCCGACAGATAGAGGTAATGCTGAGATTATATTCCAAAACTTAGAAGTCAGCAACGAACTACACCAAGAGCACCTAATGGTAACAGGGACCCCTAAATACGAAATCCATATACCAATGAATGGACGATTAGCATTTACATAACAACATCATCTCGATATTTGACATGAATAAACTACAGGTAGTCTCATCCTCTCTGCCATCTCTTCAGTCTGATCAGTAATGGGGTTGCTGACAATAATAACCATCAATAGATAAAATAATAAATCAATTTTTGTCTAAACCTCCGTTTCGAGGTCAAGTGTTAGAAGAGACCTCTTGTCTATTACAGTCAGCCAAATCCAGGTAATAATAATACGTATAGGTAGTCGTCGACTTACGACCTTGATTGGTTACGACCTTGACCAGTCGTAACTTGATCTGGTCATACGTTGGCCTATGTTATAATCACCTTACGTATGTTGTACTATGTAATAATGTTATAATCATCTTTCAGGGGATAGTCCACCTTCATTTCAAATTTTCAGGACTAATACAGCTGTGGTCACAAAAATAATAAATGATGTAAAATTATGTAAACGATCACCCACACATAAAATAATCCAGTTCAAAGTGTAGATTAAATTACTTTTAATGGCCCGTGGGCGCCGCCATTTTGAAGCAAGACATAGACCGGAAGGTCCTGAATGCTGACGTCACTTGAACACAGCAATTTGACCGAAAGTCGGTACAGCCCGTACAAAGGCATGTAAACAAGTATGAACAAAGAATTATTCCAGAACATAACGCAATTATCTTGTTGAAATGAATGACATACAACCATATCAGTTTGATCCGAAAGGAACCTTAGAAGACGAAGATGATTTCGATCGTTTCGGAGAAAGCAGATTCGTCGAAGAAACCTTGCGGAGAACTGGGAACACTGACTGGTGTCTGTGTAAACTCTGTGAACCAATGAATTCCGAGAAGGAATCTCTTTGTTGCCATTCTGTGCAAAATTTAACTGTGTTTTAGCTGATTCAAATGCGAAATGTATATCACAACACCCTGAATGGCTGCGATATTAACGCTCAAGAGCACCTATAATCCACATCAGTCCGAGGGTGCTCATATGACGTCAGAGCATTGGAGTTTTCTCCTTCCCACCTTCGAATCTGGCATCCGGTGCAGCCGTAATGGCGGCCCTCCAGTAATTTGAATTATTTCCTTATATCTATGATATCAGGTATAGTTCGTGATTATTATTGTGGAATTTGTGGTTATTCCTCTAAGCATAAAATATTTAAGAATTTGTTCTGGGGATGAACTGTTCCTTTAAGTCATATCGCTTGACGTAAAGTCGAACAGTCGTAAGTTGCGTAGGTCGTAAGTCGACGAATACTGAAATTATTTGATGAAAAGTACTCCGTAGATTAAAAGTTTTAGAAAAAGGCTATGCTAATATAGATCTTATGAATATTCATTATACTGTTCTTGTTTTGAACAATATAAAACATTTGCATAAAACATAAACCAATCCTTCATAGTACAATAAGAACATACAAGCTGCATATAGACATAGAGAGTATTGTGAGCGGCTGTGGATCAGAACCGGTTCGTGTGTTCATTATTAAATATTCAAGGTAAGTAAAAGTTAAGTTATAAATACCCTTGGCTTTGCTAAATCACAATATTATAATAAAATAACCAAAGCATCCAACGGAAATCAAAGGACTGTTTTCGATATTGTGAATAAAGTATTACATAAAAGTCCATGTATTAACATGTATGAACATGTCACATCATTATGCCGAGCTCCCTACTACCATCTTAAGAACATCTACTGTTTAAAAGCATTTTTGACACAAGAATCACTTGTAACTGTAGTTCATGCCTTTCTTACATCTCGTATAGACTATTGTAACTCCCTGTTATATGGCATATCTGATTATAACATTAATCGCCTTTAGCGAATTCAGAATAGTGCAGCTCGCATTGTAACAAATACTAGAAAATATGAACATAGCACCCCAATTCTTCAAAAACTACATTGGCTACCTATTAAACAGGGTATCTATTTCGAGATTTTATTAATATGATTGATGAATGAATGTTTTATTAACAACTAATAAATCTATTAATGACATGATATGGCGCAAGAATACCTATGTGAACTGGTGTCCATTAAAAGTCATCCCGTAAACTCACTCAGGTCTTCCACTCAGATACTATTGCGGGAGCTAGCGTCGGAGCAAGTCATGTGGTGATTGTGCGTTTAGTGTTCCAGCCCCCACTTTGTGGAATATCTTGCCGGCAGATATTAGAAAATTTTAAATCCCTTCTAAAAACACACCTGTTCAATGTCGCTTTCACAGATAAATAATATTTATCTTTTAAATGTCTTATAGGGTTTTTACAGACATATTATTTCGGGTATTATTATATTATAAATTATTTGTACAGCGCCTTTGAATGGCTACTGCTAGTAAGGGCGCTTTATTAAATATACATTATTATTATTATTATTATTATTATTATTATTACTGGAGGGAGTTAGAGTTACCCGAAAGCCTAGCAGAATGGCGATGGGTTATTACGTCTCTCGATACGAACACCATCATTACTTTTATAACCAAATATCCTGAATATTTTGCCAACGGCAGTCATAACAAACATAATCAAACCACTTGTTATTGAATTGTTTATCAGATCATCCACAAAGGAAATATTAATGATAATAAAGGTTATGCTGGCGGCCTGATTAGATCAACTAATTCCGTACTTGTTGCTTTTGATATTGTTGCTGTGTTTATTGTTGTCGAAACTCCAAGGAAATAAATCAAACAAACAAAGTTATGACCCGAATTGTGGTCTAAATTGATGCCAGGTTCAATCCACGATGTGTCCGAGGCCTTAAAACGAAACTCATTATTAGAAAGGCACCAACTTGTTGACTATTGATAAATGCCAAGATAGCATTAGCACGATATTGATGAACAAGAGTGCAACGATCAATAAACGTCGCGATATATATGTTGATGTACCTAATTACCTGATATTGCCGATAGCCGTACGATAAATAACTGCCAATAATCATAATACATATGTCATTCCTACTAGTGGTAAAGTTATTAATGACACCATAAACATAAATTATAAACATCAAAGAACGTAGTTTCTTTCCGTCGCCATTTTGAAAACTCACCTTTTCAGAATCGCTTATCTTCCTAAGTTTCCACTTCATCTGATCATTTGTTGATGAACATTGCATTGTACCTGGACTATGAGTTTGCCCAACCCCTTGTACTAGGAACGCCACTGAGCTCGATTCCTTCCGAGGATATGGGCGCAAAAGAAGTTTTGTAATTATTATCATTATTATTATTATTATTATTATTATTATTATTATTATTATATTAAAATATTTCTTTTAATATTTACTTTATATTATTAGATTCCATTGCTCTCAAAAGAGACATGGTAATTAAACGACCTCAGACAACTGTATAACATACTAACTAATATCAGACAATGTCATATTCACCTTTTCGTGCCGATTACCTTCAGGTGGCAACATAAAATAAGTAAAGGACGTTACATCAATGGCATAATTTATTACTTTATTGTTATAAAGCTTTGAGGTGTTTATGTTATTTCTCATCCCGTGCGGTTTCCACAGCAACACATTTTTATAGAGACATTGTTGTGTTGTGAGTGAAATGAAAGTTAGATATGGCAAATAATAAATAAATCCGTCATATATATATATATATATATATATATATATATATATATATATATATGGCCTGAAATGGAGTATTTATTTAAGATATTCTACCTAAGGTAGCCTATAACAGTGTTGATAGCGTTACAGCTGACGTCAGTGAAAGTCGGATTGTTTGTTTATTAATTCAACATGGTACACACAACTATTATATGACTGTACGACCAGATAACTGATATTCTGGGTGCAGGATCAAATTACCTGTACGATCAATAATTAGATAGTAACATTTCGATTTCGTCGATGGTACGTTTGTGTGAGCGAGTACAATGTTATAAGGTAATTCATGTAAAGGTATTACATAACTAGGTCTTATCACTGCCAATTATGGGGATAGTTTCGTATTGGTTTACAATAGACAGCTGAGATCTCGTAGCGTCTGTTCATGTGTAGGCCTGCTATTGGATATAACTGTAGTAAAGCTCGGAGTAGTTGAGTTGCTCTAAGATTCGTCTGAGGTATTTAGTCACTCCAGGTTTTGAGGTTATAGTCTCATTCTTTTTATACAACTCAATCATGCGTGTTCGATAACTCTCTGTGAGTGAGAAAGTGGATGAGTGAGTGGTGAGTGAGCGATTGTGCGAGTGGGTAAGTTAGGGAGTGAATGATTGTGTGAGTGATTGTGTAAGTGATTGTGTGATTGTGTGAGTAAATAAGTGAGTGAGTGAGTGAGTGAGTGATTGTGTGAGTGATTGTGTGGGTGATTGTGTGAGTGATTGTGTGAGTGATTGTGTGAGTAAGTAATTGAGTGCGTGAATGAGTGAGTGAGTGAGTGAGTGAGTGAGTGAGTGAGTGAGTGAGTGAGTCAGTCAGTCAGTCAGTCAGTCAGTCAGTCAGTTAGTTAGTCAGTCAATATGTTAATCAGGCCTTCAGTGTTTTGTTTACCCTCAAGCCTCTCCACACCTGGGACATAGTTATATGTCAGGATTCAATACGTTTATACGTATATAATATATTGGCTTGATTATCGACGTTTAACCTATAGGTAAGCTTAACCTATTAACTTAAATCAACATTGAATATTCGATCTATTGGTGAGTAGGTTATCTCTTAAATGTCATAGTGAAGGATGAATTTGAACATTAGAATGCACGCACGCACGTGAGCACGCACGAACGCACACATGCACACATATAAAAATAACTCGACACTTTTAAATGCATACATTTGTATTAGGCTTGAGAACGTTTCGCTTTCCTGATAAATTGGATTTTTGTTGTGTAATAAAGAGGAAAAAAATAGAAAGGAAACGATATTCGACAACAGATGTATATAACATCGACATAAAACAAAACTCACCAATCTATGCACAATACGTTGCTTCTATACACTTTTAATGATCCGGCCTGGCTATGTCGGAAGGGTGTTTCATCCTTCACGTTCGGCCCATTTAGCCTACCTTGTGCACAAAGGTGGCCGTAATACAGTAACATTTACATTTACATCTCACCTGTAAGCATTTGTAATATTTATTTCAAACGATTTTAATCAAAGCACCGGTATCCCAGTGATTAATGTGAGTAGGTATCACTGGATTGAACTACTTACGATGTGAAACGTTTTATTTCGCGGTCCGGGCCTGAATAACATCTTAATTTGCGGTCCGGGTCTGAATAACATTTTAATTTGCGGGGCGGGGCTGAATAACATCTTAATTTGCGTTCCAGGTGTGACTAGCATCTTAATTTGCGGTCCAGGTCTGAATAACATCTTAATTTGCGGGACGGACCTAAACAACATCCTAATTTGCAGTCCAGGTCTAAATAACATCTAATTTTGCGGAACGGGTCTAAATAACATCTTAATTTGCGGGACGGCCCTAAATAACATCTTAATTTGGGGGGCGGTGCTCTGATATGATCCCAGCAAATACCTTAGTCTAATCAGTGTGAGGCCAATAGGTTTAAAAGCTAATTACTCTCAGGAGTGTTTCAGGATGATTCAGGTTTTATGTGATAAGATCCAGTCTCTGTGAAGAATATTTTTTACAACTAGATCTAAATTGAAATTTATAATACAAGAAATTCTATGTCTAATTTAACCTTTGAACAATTAAATAGTATTATATTGACACATTAGATAAGGAAATTAATTTGTTTAAATCCAAACATATTTTGTAAGTCAATGCAATACTTGATTTACACAACATATTATTTGTGCCTACCGTAGAACAAAGATGATGATGATGACTGATGTTTTACGGCCACGTTTGTGCACATGGTAGGCTAAATGGGCCAAGCGACCTCCAAATGTATTGAAGTGAAGTCAAAGATGAAACACCCTTCAGATATGACCACGCCGAGATTCGAACTCAGGTGATAGTAATCTGTGCAGTAGAGCATAGAAACAACTATTTCAACGTCAAAACTGGAAATGAATGCTAACAAACGTGTTTCACTCGTTAGATTGTATATAATATACAGCAGACTTAAATAGGCTAAATTAAATGAATCAAATTGCTGTCTCTTCCCTCTTATGCAAATGTTTTATATCGTTCAAAACAAGAACAGTATAATGAATATTCATAAGATCTATATTAGCATGACAAAATGTTTGCCTTTTATGTATTTGATATGCCGTTTTCTAAAACTTTTAATCTACGGAGTACTTTTCATCAAATAATTTCAGTATTCGTCGACTTACGACCTACGCAACTTACGACTGTACGATTTACGTGGTATGACTTAAAGGAACAGTTCATCCCCAGAACAAATTCTTAAATATTTATGCTTAGAGGAATAACCACAAATTCACAATAATAATCACGAACTATACCTGACATCGTAGATATAGGGAAATAATTCAAATTACTGGAGGGCCGCCATTACGGCTGCACCGGATGCCAGATTCGAAGGCGGGAAGTAGAAAAGTCAAGTGCTCTGACGTCACCTGACCCAGGAGTCCATTGGTACACATAGTTCACATAGACACCAGTTATTGTTCCCGGTTCTTCTTGTGCTTTCTTCGTGACAATCGGAATTATCTTAATCTTGTATTGTTCCTCCTGGCTCAAACTGATATGGCTCAATGTCAGTCATGATATAAATTTAGCGAGATTACTACGTTTTGCTCTGGAATTATTCTTGTCTAACATTTCCGGTCAAATTGCCGTTTCAACTGACTTCAGCATTCAGGAGCTTCCGGTCTGCGTCTAGCTTCAAAATGGCGGCGCACACAGGTCAGTAATAGTCGATTAATCAGCATTAATTTATTATTTTATATCACAATATGTGTGTGATGGTTTTCACATTTTGAAATCAGTTATGATATTTGATATTTGTGAACTATGTTAGTCCTGAAAATCTGAAATGTTAGAATGAAGAATTACAGTCTATAAGGATCCCTCATAAAGTGATAAAGTTATCAAAAACACGAATGATATCTCGTATCTCAAGATATTATGGTTTATATATATATATAATTGAATACATTATATAAAGATTACTTTCAAACACCAACTCCACCCAGCCGCAGTTCCACTCCCCCCACATGCACACACATAACACAGATAAAACGATGGGCTGTTTATTTTGATAATTTTAGCAACAGACTTTAGCTGTTCTACGTAAAATTATATATAAACAGTACACTTTTATAACCAGATTTAACAAAATATCGATCCGCGCCATCAGTGGTGTGTATGGATTTCATGATAAATCGATTCCATTTCGGATGTAACTTAATTTTCCAAAGAATGTCCGAACAATTCTGTGGCCGGTCGACTAGGGGTGATGAAAAATGTCGGAGTAACGCGGACCGAAGAATTAATACATAAAATCGAACTTCCGGTGAACGCCATGAAAGCGCTAACTTTGTGCAAACTGTGTTGGGTCAGTTTAATGTCGGGATTCATCGCTTTCGGCTGCGTCACATACTACGCGCTGTTAATATCATTAGATAACGCGCAAAGTGAAGACGCGGAAAGAGATGCGCATGAAATCTCAGAAATGAAACCCGGCAAGCTGGAAAGGTTTGCCGAGTCAACTTCAGATAAATTAGTTACGGGCAGTAGAGAAATCGTCACAGAAATTCTGCGCCATTCCGAAACATCGACATCCCGCTGCATTCACCAACCAAACCTGGACTGCACCAAACGTCAAACGTTCGTTATCTACGTCTACTCGGGAAGGAACAGAACGGATAGGAGACAACTAATCCGGAATACCTGGGCGCGTCCAGACCAATACGGAGACCTGGCAATTAATCTTCAGTTATTTTTCGTCGTCGGTATAGCGGCGAATTCCCCAAGTTCGAGCAATCTAGATGTCGGGCTGCAAAAGGAAATTCGGCGATATCATGACATCCTAATGTGCGATTTCGTTGACTCCTACGATAACTTGACGCTAAAAGGTCTGTCCGCTCTAAAATGGATCAATTCCACTTGCGATTTGGCCAATTTGCAGTTTCTCTTCAAAACGGATGACGACGTCTACGTGAATCTTGATAAGATCCTACACTTAGCAAACAATGCCACGCAAACCGGATCACACTTCCTCGGCGTGTGCAAGACCAATCGGCCGGTTCTGAGATCCGGTAAGTGGGCCATAGACGAGGATGACCTTCCCGACGACAGATATCCGGAATACTGTTATGGCGGCGGCTACGGGATGACGCGCAAGGGATTCGCCTTGCTGATGGACAGCGTAGACAGGGTGCCGATCTTCCCGATGGAGGACGCATTCTTTACTTCGCTGGCCATACGTTGGGCACATCCCGGCGTAAACATCACCTACTACTACATTAAATATCGTCACGCCAGGATGGAGATGTCGAAATCGCAAATCGGCGAATTACTTCATAATAAAAACAGATTATTGAACTTCATTTTAGGACATCCCGTAACTGATGATTTATGGCTAAATCTACATCATTCGCTACACGATCTGCACTGAGTTATTGGGGTGTTGCCGGAAGACGGGCGATCTGCGGTGGTCAAGCAACAGCCAACAACCGGGGGTCGGCATCCTACGGTCCTCGGCCGCGTTCTGTCAGGCCCGTGACATCATTCTGGGGTTTAGAGTATTTGTTAAGTAAACTCTTCACTCACTTACACATTGGTTTCGGTCGTCACTGATCGCGTAATTGTCAAAACAAACAGATGACTAATAACCCTTGTTAAACTGGCCTTTGCTGCGGAGAAGACAATAGGCTAGTGGTCCTTTTCATAGAGATTGGCAATCCTTGCCAAATTGGCCGACCAATCAGGACGTGGCTAGTATCTTAAGCCCTCTTTCGTAATAACGGTCATCGGGAGTCCTCATTGGATTCCATACTGATATAATATTGGATAAAAACCAAACACCATTTTCGGTTTTCGATATTTTAGAAGCAAACTAGTTAGCTGTAACTAAACCATAATCAAGAGTGAATTGCAATGTTAGAAAATAATTATTATCAGCAGCCATCGTCTGTCCAAAAAAGAATAATTTTCCGTAAGAACTGGCACCCGCCGCATAGAAGAATTGTTTCCTAATGTGAAGTCTACCGTTGAAGAACGTGCAGCTCAGTTTGAGTTTTACTCTTTGGCTTTCGATGAGAGCACAGACGCAAAAATTACTACGCAACTTCAGATATTCGTCAGAGGCATCAAAAACGAATCCCCAATTATAGCGAAGTTAGTCTCCTTAGTAGATCCAGTCGAATTGCTGACTCAGAAAATACAATTATAGGCACATTTCCCAACGTTGTCTGTAAGTCAACCTATTGAGGCCACTACATATGCTGCTTTTGTTGGATAGCTGTGAGAACAATTCAAAACTCGATTTGCATATATATATCTGCGCCAACAAACAGGCTTTGCATTATTTGTAACTCCAACTCGGTAAACGTGGACAGTGTTGCCGTTCACATGCAGCTGAAACTGATTGATTTGGAACGCAGCGCTGACTTGAAAACCAAGTTTGCCTATGTTGCGATAGTTTTGCCAACAATATGTTCCAGTCGACCAGTTCCCCGGAATAATGCATCACGCTCGAATGAGAATTGTACTGTCCCGAAGCACGTACCTATGTGAACAACTGTTCAGCAAATAATTGTTTGCAAAGAGCAAAACGCGTAGTATACCCACTGATCCACATTTTGAGGGTTCTCTGAGGCTTGCGAGCACACATCTACAGCCTGATATTCAGGAGTTGGTGAAGCCAGCCCAGCACCAGACCGCGCATTGAATTGAAAATTAAATTAAACGTTACATATAATTAATAAGTTCACGTTTTTAATTGTGTTAATAGTCTATAATCA
Source organism: Paralvinella palmiformis (assembly GCA_025642065.1). NCBI lineage: Eukaryota > Metazoa > Annelida > Polychaeta > Terebellida > Alvinellidae > Paralvinella > Paralvinella palmiformis. The sequence continues at coordinate 56,463 of JAODUP010000533.1, read as the reverse complement.
CTGGCATTCATGAAGTCACTAAATGTCAGGAGTATAAGTCATGATAGACACATAATATGTTATGCAGCTTCTTGCTTTTGAAAATGCATCTTGCCCACTGGCTTAATCCATATTGCATTCTGTTAGCCAGACAATTCGAAAAAAGTTCATATATTGGTGGCATTTGATCTGAGATGCTCCAAAACTGTTTATTTTGAAAAGCTTCTGCCAGTGAGAGTGGGGACGCCCTCCCACATCGACGCCCATTCGACGCTTCGCGTCTCATCCGGCCCGCCGACCAAGTCCAATTTTACTATTTTGCCTTCCGCTCAAAAAGGTTGCCGACCCCTAGCTTACAACATATATTGTATGCTGATGGTATATTTATATGTAAACGATTGTAATATGTATATATTGTAAAACAAATCTTCGTCTTGTCTTCCGTTGACTGTAGTAATTAACACTAGACCGGCGATATACATAATACGATACTATATATGCAAGTTTTCAATCAGTAAAATTGTATTAAGTAAACAGGTAAACGGCAATATACGAAATATGTGTCAAAATGTATATTGCTTCAGTGTAACGGATTGCAGTATTCCGTAAAAATTCACTTTTACTATATCGAACACGCTGATTAATCATTGAAGTATTTTTTTATCATCGACTAATGTTTAATTAACTGAAAACCTATATTTTACTTCCGGTTGGAGAGGTTTTATTTAAAGTTGTGCGTAATATATTTCATTCGTGGGTAGTTGGGGGTGGGGGGGGAACACTAATTATCTTAAGTAAGTTACAATATTCAGTTTTCTTCCCTTTAAGTATTTCGCCGAATTAAGAAACGTATCGATGAAATATAACCTTTTAAAACTGACTATGGGGTTATTCCTTATGATATTGAGTTGATTAGACCAAAGGTTTTTACAGGTAGATGACACATATCATTTTCCCCTAACGATGAATAAGTCTGCACAGAGTATTAGGGTAAAAACACCCCAATAAAAGTGCCCAAATAGTAGTCACAATAGAAGTAATAGTAGTAGTGATGATGATTGATGTTTTACGGCCACTTTTGTGCACATGGTAGGCTAAATGGGCCGAGCGTCATCCAAAGGTAATGAAGCGAAGTCAAAGATGAAACATCCTTCAGATATGGCCACGCCGAGTTCCGAACACGGGTGGTAGTGATCTGTGGTCCAACACGTTACCGCTAGACCATGGAGGCGCCCCTAAATAGAAGTAGTAGTAGTAGTAGAAGTAGTAGTAGTAGTAGTAGAAGTAGTAGTAGTAGAAGTAGTAGTAGTAGTAGTAGTAGCAGCAGTAGTGGTAGTAGTAGTAAAAGTAGTAATTGTAGTAGTAGTAATTGTTGTTGTTGTAGTAAAGGTCGTAATTGTAGTAGTAGTAGTAATAGTAGTGGGAGTAATTGTAGCAGCAGTGGGACACGAATTATTGAAATAAATGTATGTGTGCGCGCGTGCATGCGCACGCATGTGTGTAGGTATGTTTCTGCACGTGTGTATGTGTGTGTGTGTGGGGGGGGGTAGAAGTAGAAATTTATGTTTGCTAAATACATCATCCCTCTCCCCAAGCAGCCTGATTGTCGTGTGCATGATCTTATCGTCACCTAAATATTGCAGTAAATATTGTGTTTCGATTCATACACTGAATATCGATTTTCGCTCTTAGCGATATATATATATATATATATATATATATATATATATATTATTGATTTCGCAGAGGTTAACGTGGTGCAAATTGAAATGTCATTAGCATTATGTGGCATCATAATGTTGATCGTAAATTTGTCAATGATATTAGTTACTGAGCGAGTTAAATAATTACAAAATATCAGTTGAAGAAAGACGATTTTAAATTATGAAAGTATTGCAAAAGAGTAAATAAAAACTGTACAGTTGTAAACAGATGAGACCCTTATTATCAAACCAAATCTTACCTCTCTTCAGTAAACGGTAACCAATTCATATTTCATATTTGATATTTGTCTTCATGAAGGAATGATTGTTTAGTCACAATTTCATAGATACAGATATATATAACAATTTATGTAAACCACCTTCTTTCAATAATGGTAGCCATTTACTAATAAACCACATAATGACACCGATTTACGATACGTAAATAATACAAATGCTAATTATTTTTAACATCAAGTAAATCATTCAGATTTAACGAATGTTGTAAAAAAAACAAGTTCTGAAATGTACATTACAATGTATGTTACAGTGTATGAGACATTTTCTTTACTACTTATTTGTGAATGACAATGAACGTGACCAAGTAACACCCTGTAGAGAGAGAGAGAGAGAGAGAGAGAGAGAGAGAGAGAGAGAGAGAGAAATATATATATATATATATATATATATATATATATATATCAACGTGAATGTCAATGGACAACAAATACGGATTATTGAATATTTCAGTTGAAAAATTAAACACTTAAAATTAAACTAAACAATGTCAATTTGTTTTAATGCCAAAAATGAACGAAGATATTTGGCAGGTTTTCACGTGATCTCAATCAATAAAATACGATGAGAGGCGCCTGGCAATTTGTGCACCAATAATGCGACTTACCATGAAACTGTTTCTTTCTAAATCCAGTCCCTTAACAGCAACGTGCATTTAATATGACATCCGTTTGTCTCATGCCAACATTTCCTAACAGTAATTGTTTCCGTTCTTTACTTTCATGATCTATCGTCAATCCTGCTGCTGTCATCTGTTCCTCTCCTTGGCGTGATGCCGTCTCGGATGAGGCGTCATCACGTATGTTCCTCAGTAGCTGGAGTCTTCTCCGACTTGACCGACATCAATCGATCTTCTTGGTTTGTCAAAGGTGTACAGGTCCCTTCGCTGTGATAGCCACTTGTTCCTAGATCGCTCTCAGGTGTATGGATCAATTCGTCGACTTCATTCCGCTCTTTTTCTGTCAGAATCTCTGCAGTATCAATCGATTCATTTTGGTTTCTTTTTCCGACAGCTGTTCTGAAGGAATGTAGTTCCGACGCCTTCGTTTACGTTCTAGTCGAAGATGCTTCCCTTTCTCTTTTGCAGTCTTTTTTAATCTGTAGACTTTTTTAATTTCAGCTCTTGTTTTAACGATGTTCTCTTCGGAAGAAGAAATGAAAATGAAATAATCACTAATACTATGCTACAATTATGAAAATGTTCGTTACCAAATCGATAACGTATATGTCTTGTTTATACGAGTTCCTAGCTTGATCTGTGAGTATTGTTTACGTTATAACAATAATATGAAACAACTTACTAAACATCATACTTACAAAGACGTTCACAATGAATTCCCTTGAACAGGAACGGGAAATGTGGCTTGTTGTATCTAAAATATATCTGCACCCGCAACAACCTGCAACATAATACGGAGTTAGCATACAAAAAAACACGTGCGTATTTGTGTAATTTTTTAATTTTAAAGTGATCAACATTTTCGTATCGTACATTTCCATACAACAAACTTATAGGATTCGTGACATACTAATATGAAATATTCCAGTTACACGATTGTCTACGATGCGGCTCTACACAATTTGATATTAAATGTTCAAAACTCGCTCCGATTTTATGATATTTCGACGAAACGAAATTCCTTTCAAAATATCCCTTGTGACTTTATCATATATGCAACATCATGGTCCTGAAATGTATTCAATAAATTGTGAAATCTTTCGGGGCATACATGGAAGATTATGTCACTTGATGATGAAACATATACAGCAAGAAGAAATTACAAGGTCATCGAGAGAGCATATAGTGTGGTGTAATGTACATTTCATCTACATCGGTGACACCAATGTAATCGTCAAATATTAGTCAACCGAGTAGAATGTATTGACTCACAATAAGCCTTCGTTTTTGCGGAGATGGGTATCTATTATTAACCATTTAATTTTGATAAACAAATAGGACGTTGACGACCGTAAAGAACATTAATTTGTTTGTAAGAAAAACAAGGTTCTAATCTCCAATAATTTCGCAGAAATGTTTGTATGTTCTGTTAAAATGTATTGGAATAATCATGGTTTGTCAATACATCATGTATTAAACTGGCTGTGACATCTATTACAGATTATTATTGTAAACGTGTGATATTTAATAATAATAATAATAATAATAATAATAATAATAATAATAATAATAAATATAATAATAATACAATTTACATAAATGTATACAATTTATATAATAATAATAATTATTTATTTCTAGTTTATTTAATAAATCGTCTTACTAACTGGCGACATTCAAAGGTGCTGTACAAATAATATGTAATATAATAATACTCAAAATAATATATCTGAAAAAACCCTATTAGAGGTTTAAACGATAATAATTATTTATCTGTGAACGCAACATTGACCAGGTGTGTTTTCAGAACGGATTTAAAATTTCAAGAGACGACGCATTTCTAATATTTGCCTGTAACCTATTACACAAAGTGCGGGCTGCAACACTAAACGCACAATCACCGTATGACTTGAGCCGAGACACTGGTACCTGCAATTGTATGTGACTGGTTGACCTGAGTTTTCGGGGTGACTTTCTAATGGATACCAGTTCACACAAGTATTCTGGCGCCATCTAATTAATAGATTAATTAGTTAGTAACAAAATCTTGAAATGGATACGATGTCTAATAGGTAGCCAATGTAATTTTTAAAGAATTGGGGTGATATGATCATATTTTCTAGTATTTGTTACTATGCGAGCTGCACTATTCTGAATTCGCTAAAGGCGATTAATGTTATAATCAGATATGCCATATAACAGGGAGTTACAATAATCTATACGAGATGTAACAAAGGCATGAACTACAGTTACAAGTGATTCTTGTGTCAAAAATGCTTTTAAACAGTGGATGTTCTTAAGATGGTAGTAGGCAGCTCGACATACTGATGTGACATGTTCATGCATATCAATACATTGGTCAAAAATAACCCCTAGATTTTTTACTGACCCATTAGGGGTAAACTAAGATGCACCTATCTTTAATGTTGGTGTCCATAGGGATTTAACACAATGTGGTGATGCCAAATATATAATATTACTTTTATTATCATTTAATCTTAGAAGACTTTGAGTTATCCATAACCGAATATCAGCAATATAATGTTCAAAACATTTAATTCATTGTCAGGATCCAGTGATATATACTGCTGTGTGTCATCAGCATACAAGTGATATTTAACCCCATATCGCTCCGCAATGACCCCAAGAGGACGGGTATACATTGTGAAAACCAGAGGACCAAGAACTGAATCCTGTGGTACACCAGATAACAGAAACTGAACGTCAGATAAAATACCATGATCAGACACTCTCTGGGAGCGTTGTTCCAGATAGGATCTAAACCATTCAAGTACTCTACCTGACAGACCAAACATGTCTTTTAACCTAGAGAAAAGTACATTATGGTCAACTGTATCATTTTTCACCATAACCAAGGCTGTTTCAGTGCTGTGACTACTTTTATAGGCAGACTGTAGTGATTCATTAAAGTTATTATTGATTAAATATTTGTTTAGATGGAAAGCAACTGCCTTTTCTATAACTCTAGATAAAAATGTAAGATTTGAAACAGGTCTGTAATTGTTTAGAATATTACAGTCCATAGTGTGGTTTTTTTAATTAATGGTTTTACAAGGGCAGCTTTCATGGATCTTGGGAAAACACCCAGAGATAATGATTTATTAACTATATTTGAAATTGGGTTTATCAGAACATCCAGACAATCTTTCACAAGCCATAGGGTCAACTACACAGAAAGCATTAGATGACTTTTTCAGCAACTGTCTGATATCAGTCTCTGTAAAAGGCTCAAATGTATCCATTATGGATATGCATGACTCTTCTACCAATGGCTTACCCTGTAATGAGTTGCTGGAATGGAACCCACTATGTATATTTAATATTTTTTTACAGAAAAAGTTATTAAAACAATGGGCCATATATTTATCTGAGTTGATATTATTTGGAAGTACAGTTTGACTTTTATGTAATACTTTATTCACAACACTCAAAAGTCCTTTGATTTCCCTTGGATGTTTTGATCTTTTTATTATAATATTCAGATTTAGCAGAGGCAAGGGTATTTTTAACAATAATTTTACTGACATTGAACATTTCAAAATGAACACACAAACTGGTCCTCTTTGTAGCTTGTATGTCCTTGTTGTATAATGGAAGCATTGGTCTTCTTGGCTTTTCCTTTGTCCTTAAATGTGCATGATCATCTACAGTATCCCTCAATGTACTATTCTAGAGATCCACCTGATGATCAACATCATCCGGTCGACCCAAAATCAGAGAAGAGACCCGCAGATCAGAAAACAAAACCATCCTAGTCAATCGACTTATATTCCCTTTACCTGGATTTACATTAGGTCGAACAGATCGTTTCTCTAAAGATAGATCAATGTTAACAAGGAAATGATTAGACAGCATGGAAGATCTAAGATATGACAATGTCTGTCTATTCTTTCTGGCACATGTCAGCCAGTTGTTTGGTATCTATCTACCTTCCTCTAGCAATCCCAATGTATATTAAAATCACCTAAGACAGTCAATAAATTCCCTGTGTATTGATTTGCTCCGGGGGGGGGGGGGGGCTATAATGCTGTTAAGACTGCCTTGTTTGAAAGCGCAAATGGGTAGAATTACGAAGAAGAATGTCAACTACCCGACCTTTCTTGTGAATCCGAACTGCAGGATTAAATGAATATCCAGCTGGAGTCACCTCACCAACAAGTGTCTGGTCTGAAACATTACCAGTCAGCCAAGTCCCTGTAATGACAAGAATATCAAGATCCATAGTCTTAACAACATCAGATATTTCATCAGATGTATTACACATCGACTGACAAGACTAATACTTACATTTTGTACAGCTGTGTCATTATATGGTGTTATTGGCACAGTGATCAAATCACTTGCGTCAGATAACAGTACTATAGCCCCCCCTGGAAAAGTAGTGTACTGGGGCCCCTACTTATACAACCACTTACAGCAAGTCACAACATACATAGGGTACCATGGGCCCCTATGCTCGTGAGGCCTCCTGAATAAACCTGTTTAGTATTTACCACGCCAGGGTATAGGGTTACGTAATACAAACATTAACAAGGGCCTCTATGATTGCGGGGGCCTTTTGCTTGTTGTGCCCCCGGGGAAGTGCCCATTTGGGCTCATCCGTTAAGACGGCCCTGGGCATTACCACCATGGGGGTCGTAAGGCAAGCAAGTGATATTTAGTATAATTCATTATCTAAATATGAGAAAGAATTAAATGAAAAACAACTCAAGTGGTTACACAACAACCAGGTCAACAACTCTCAGCAGCCATTACAACACGCAACTAAAAACCGGGTTCTTAGCGTTAACACTGGAGTGGGCGATAATATAGGGCGTCTAGTGATCTGTTAAAAAGAAAATACAGGAAATACAAAATAACTAAATATAATCAGCTTATTCTAATATAAAATTAAATTTATATTATACAATATGGAAAATATTATCTGATAGCTCAACTATCCGAGAACTATTCCGGTGCCATTACATCAAAAGCCGGTCATACTTCCCGCCATTCACGACATGGAAACTTGAAAAACTAATTTACTCTCAATTATAGTTCCACTGTTCCTAACAATAGAAACTAGCCAATAAATTACTATGTCGAATGAATATAAGGCAAAAGAAAGGCAATCTTTATGGTTTGAAGTGAAATTTGGAGAGGTAATTGCATGATTTTAACACTTATATATTGCCGATATCAGAAGATATATAATAAATTATGTCCATGTGAACAGCAAAACCTATTATTAGAAAAATAATAATAATAATAATAATAATAATATTAACTTGTGCACAAAAGTAGCCGTAAACATCAACATTTACATTCTACTGATGAACTACCTACACTCCCTTTGAATTTTAAGTCCATGCATAACAATATTTTATCTTCGTTTCTGAAAATTTGACTGAAGTTAGCATCTGATGGGAGCAATCTTGAAATCACTCTTCACACAAATAACACTGGCTAGTGTTCTATTTCCTATAAACTAATGTAACCTTCTATTATTTCTGATTAATAGTTGGGTCTTGGGGTTATTATTATTATTATTATTATTATTATGCATGTCCTACATAGGTAAAATGACACTTTTATCAGACAGTTGCTAAAGGTGTCCTGAAATTATTTCTGTGCAGCTCTCCCTCCATGACTTGTTAACAAATATTAACATGTTCTGTTAATCCAGTGAAAAGGATGGTTAATCATTCAGTATGTAGATAGATTTTCCCCAACACTATGATTGGTGCTCTTCTAAAGCCATTATTGAAAACCCAGGTTTTAGATAGTGATGTTTTTAAATAATTACAGGCTTTTTGCCTTAAATTGCGTCAATAAATCATTACTAATAACAATTTCATCCAGATATTTGGTGAACAAACGAGAAGAGTACGAATCCAGAGACACTTTCCTGTGGATAGAGACTCGGGATAGCGATCCACACACACACACACACACACACACACACACACACACACACACACACACACACACGCACACACACACGCACATACACACACACACACACACTCTCTCTTTCTCTCCCTATCTATCTATCTATCTATATATCTATCTATCTCAATATATATATATATATATATATATATATATATATATATATATATATATATATATATAATGTCAAGTTATATGTTATTCTTTTCTCGTTGTACGAAATACCACGATCTAGTATAAAAGGTGAACTGATTCTCCGTTAACGTGGTAGCTTCTAGGTGAGTTATTCGTGTTTCTAATCCCTAAGGAAAATCATTATCTACCTTCTGGCCATCATCTATAACAAAGGATTTACGCTTTTGAAGGTGTATAGTTTTTAATCTTTAATGATAAAAAAGGCATACAATTATTCAGAAAATTGATCTTTACAGTTTGGTTTATATTTTATATTTCGACCGTATATTACTTGTACTTGAATGGCGGCGATTTTAACCGAATTATCACAAAACAGCAAACTGACATTTACCTAACCGTGTTCGTTTATTAATTGATCTATACTTCATAAAGAGCAAATGTAAAGCTGGATATAACTATTAAATTGAATAACTGAAATTGATGTTGCTAATAACACGGAAACATTTAAAATGAAAGTCAGTGAGGCCCCAAAATTAGTTTGTGTGATAAATATCGAAATCTAGGCTGTTATATCGGAAATGTGTATGTGGGTAGTGTTGGTTATGATGACGATAGGTGTCTCATGGCGCCATTTTGTCATGCAGTTCGTAAAATGTTGTCCGTCTGTGTAGATTTTGGACAGGAATATAATGTCAAGTTTGTTTCATCAAAAAGCCAAGTGACGGTGTGAAGTAAAGACAATATTTTTGTCAATGATAACTTTACTTTGAATGGTGATATAATAAATATATGCAATTCTGTCCAACATCTTGGTCGGGATGTGGGTGATTGTAAAGCAATCAATAAAGCTATTGGTTAACTCTACATGAGAACAAATTATGTCATGTCTAAATTTGGTATTTGCAGTAGCAATATTTTAAAAATTCTCTTTCGTACCTATTGTAAAAGATATTACGATTCTCCTTTGTGGGATTTATCACACGAACATAGTAATAAGTTTTATTGTGCTTGGCGAAAAGGTGTTCGGCGTGTATGGAATTTACCAAATCAAACGCATTGTGTCTTCTTGAAGCATCTTTATGGGGATGTAAATATTGATATGCAATTATTGAGAAGATTTGCTTCTTTTTATTATTGTGCAATGCACAGTAAGAATCAGATTGTATCATTATGTGCGAGATGTCAATTGTTGTCAATTGTTGCATCTAACAGAAAATATCTGCTTTATCAATTGAATAATAATAGAAGTATTTTTGAATAGTCAATGAGCAAATTAAAACATAAGTTAAACTCTCTAAATACTTTTGATAACGAAATTTGTTGTATTTCATCAGCTATAATTGAATTATGTCTTATAAGAGATGAGGTGAGGTGAGATTCGGTGTTAGATGCTGACTGGCCAATGATCGACCCCTGTGAGCTTTTAGATTGTTTACGTTGCTTAGTAATATTAACTTTAATGTTCACTGTTTTGCACTATTATTTTGTAATGTTTACACATTAAAACCTTTACACATATACAGTGTACTATATAATAGCATGAATAAATTATTAAATGCAGACGTGATACGATATAATTAAAACGTTCCACAAAACGTCTGGAAGGTTCCACGACGTACAGTTCTTATGCGCCGTTATGTGACATCTTACCGTTATGATGGTATTATGCATGAAAATGTATTAAACACATTATTATAAATAAATAACCGATCCCAAAGCCGTCCCATTTTATAGATGCAAATATAAAAATATTCAGAAATCCGTGAAAAAATACGAAATCCGCAATATTTTCAGACCTTGGAATTTCGAATAAGGGATTCTCAACCTGTATACAGTTTAGTTGATTGATATGTGTAAATCGCTTCCTTTAGTCATTTTGCTTTAATATATCTATCTGTTATTCACGTGTTAATACAGATAATTATCTCTTCCACCCCCTACCCCCTCTCTCTCTCTCTGTCTCTATCTATCTATCTAGCTATCTCAAATCATCTCAATGTAGAAATTTGTTACTCTTTCCACTGCACTGAAACTAAAATAATTTTTGGACCAATCCTACGTAAGAACATTACATCAACTTTCTGGTTCAGTTTTGGTGTAGAGTTGGGTTGAGTCGACTTGTTTAGCCTCCGTACGGGTCACACTTGGGTCATGTGACCGAGGGACGACTCCCCGAGGAAACACATCCCACAAACACAGGAATGAGTCAGATTTGAACCCACAACCCAAAGGTTTGTAACGCAGTTCATTAACAGCTGTGTCATCAGAACTTCCACTTGTGGGGCAGAGTATTTGAACATAATATAGGATTCGATGAAGTATTCAATGGATTTATTAATGTTATTATGAGTTGCTATAAACATTAAATAATACATTACTGAAACCTAAATAGAGCTTGGAACTCGACAAGTATTTAATGACCTGGATTATGTCCAATGTTGAATATGACTGTCGAATACGGACAAACTCTTGTATTGGGTATTAGTTTTATTAATGAGTAATTAAAAACTAGATGATCCAATGCCAGTAATTATGTACTTAAAATTTCTTTAGGCCAACTCGTGTGAGTTTATATATGTATATATATTCTAGCTTTCAGGCCTTAAATACAAATTTTGAAAGATTGTGCAACGTATTTATGTGTGACGAATTATTAAATACAATACATTTATACATACATGGTCTCTTTCTGTGATATGCAGGTATATAACTCAAGCGGATTTAATTATATACAAGACGTTCACATATAAAATGAGACTAAGGATTTGATGGGACATAAAGGAGAGATCATCCTGCCAAGATGTTCATCTGATGAGCACTTGGCCAACAAGTTTAGTGATATCTTCATGAGGAAAATTACAACCATTAGAGACGACATTGATAATCACAAATCTCCAATAGGCGACGCTGTCGTGATGAGCGCTGATATTAAATTTGAAGGACAGCCTCTGATAAAACTTGCGCCTGCCAGTCAAGACTAGATACGTGATATTATGATATGAACTAGACCCATTACCTACATACCTGTTGAAAGAAGTGCTGGAATACCTACTGCCTTTGATTACGGCTATTATCAACAAATCACTGATGGAATCCAAGGTTCTGCTTTCTTTCAAAAAGGCCATTATTAGACGCTGCTGAAGAAGCCAAATCTGGATAAAGACGAATTGAAAAAATACCGTCCAGTGTCTAATCTAACTTTCTTGCCGACTATCCTGGAGAAGCTGGTTACTAAGCGGTTGGAGACTCATTTGAGTAGTCACAGACTGCATGATAATCTTCAGTCAGCTTACCGTATCCGTTACTCTACAGAGACCGCGCTCCTAAAGGTCCATCATGACATTGCTGAAGCTTTAGATAGGAAGTGTATGGCAGCATTAGTTCTACTTGACTTATCTGCTGCTTTCGATGTCATAGATCACAAGATTCTCCAAACGCGCCTTGAGCACTCGTTTGGAGTAACCGGATCTCCTGGATCAAGTCTTATCTGACTGACAGATCTCAACCTGTTGCCATAGGAATGACGACATCAGAAGGTAAGTGCTTGAATTGTGGGGGCTACAAGGATCGGTACTTGGACCACGTAAGTACTGTTTGTATTCAAAACCAATTGGTGCCAGATGTAGCCGACATAATTTGCTCTACCACTGTTATGCAGCTGATACCCAGGGTTATATGGCGATCATGCCCAAAACAACTTGGTCCGACGTTACAAAGAAATTGGAAGCTTGTTTGGCTGATATCAGTACTTGGATGAGTGCAAAAATGCTTAAGTTAAATGAGGAAAAGACAGAGCTCATTATCTTTAACCCAAAACATCAGGTTGGGATAAATGAGTAATTACGGCTTCAGGTAGGTAATAATACTGTTTCTGTAGCATCGTCAGTGAAGAACTTACGAGTATATTTTGATACATCCCTGACCATGAAGAGGCAAGTAAATGCAATATCCAAAGCCTGTTATTACCAAATTCGTAATATTGGCCATATCAGGCGGTACATCACATTGGATGCTTGCAAAACACTGGCACACGCCCTGATAACATATCGGCTAGATAACGGCAACGCTCTCCTGTGTGGTCTTCCAAGCACCTCGATGACACGGCTACAGAAATTACAGAATTCTTCTGCTAGGTTAGTCACTCGCACTCATAAAAGAGAACAAATAACACCAGTCTTGAACTCCCTGAATTGGCTTGAGGTTATATACAGGTCGCAGTAAAAGATTTTTGTGTACACTTTTAAGGCACTTCAAGGGACTGCCCCTCAGTATTAAGGGGTTCTTTTTAACCGGGTTTTTAGGTTGGGGTTAGTTCTTCCCTTTCCAAACAATAGGGGAGTAATAGGTAATAGATGTTTCAGAAAGGCTGCTGCAACCTTATGGAATAATCTTCCAGTAACCACCAGAAAGTGCAAGACCCTTGATACATTCATAAAGAAGATAAAAACTAATCTTTTTGTTTCAGCTTTTCCTAATGTATTTGGCTGGATAGAATTATGTATTTTTAAAGATGTAAATCTGTAACATCCATATGAATTATTTATTGTCAAGCGCCTTAGAGCAACCTTATTTGGCACAACCGCTCATTTCTCGGAATAAAGTGTGGTTAATGCCACCTGCCCGTTTTTATCTTCAAATGATGACTTCAAAAGCGTAACTCTACCAATCCCTTTCTAAACAATGCGTTTTGGGTCGTACCTAAAACCTCACTAAACCACAAATTGGGATTAAACAGTAAAAATAGCGACACTACGGTCGTCTCTTGCAAATGTGATGAAACCTGTTGCATATTAATATCCCTCACACGATGTCTAAAAATGCGTATAAATAGTTTAACATTACCAATACAATGACTGCCAAACATCATACAATACATTTTATACCAACGATGCCCAATTACTTGCACCATCATACCAGGATCCTATAATAAAACATAATTACGCACGGCATATATATATATATATATATATATATCTATATATATATATATTTGGATTTCCGGTAATTACCTTCAACCAATATTACATAACATTAACTCACCTTGAATTACGTATCAATTCGCCCGAGTTCAGTTCTGATCAGATCATTTTGAGTAGAACCTCACTACCATAACACAAAATAGGCGACATTATCCTGTCAAACAATTCCATACTCAAACAAAATGGTGGATATATTCACAAAGTTATTTCTATATTGATACAATTTGAACAAAGCTTTTCATGCCTCTTCTGATAACATTTGTTGTGTAGCCGAAAAGGAACCTGTTGTGCTAAACCTTATTCCAGGATATGTGAAATGTCTAACAATTTCCAACTCCTGATTATTATACGTAAAAACCACATTCCTCCTCAGACGACCAGCTTTCCTAAACATAATAATCTTAGTTTTGGGTTTGTTTAGTTTAAGCTTCCAGCTTGCGCAGTGCCGAGACATGTGTCTATATATAATGCCATTTGCAACCCATGCTCAGTTTCATAAAAAGATTACTGCGTTATCGGCATACAATGACGTAAACATTTTCAAATCCCACAAGCATGTATACCATCGACCCCTTTTAAGCGAAGTTTATGCTCCCTATCATTAATAAAAAGTGCAAAAAGGAAATGCGATAGGCATTCACCTTGCCGAACTCCAAGTATACATTCAAACGCAGCAGACATGTGTTACCATTAAAACACATTATCCTGGACTTCACCAACAAGTATGTGCTATGAACCACATTTAAAAGTTTACCTCTGATACCACACTTAATTAACACCGTCGAACGCTCGACGAAAATCGATAAACACACAAAACAATTTGTGTCTATTATTTATCACATACGAAATCAAAGCATAACGCACAAAAAATGTTATCTGTTGTACTATAATTTTTTTCCTAAAACCCTCCAAAACATCAATAATTAAACTGTCCTCCCATTTGTTTAGCCTTCTTTTAATAACAAGGATGAACAAAAACTACCCATCAGTCCAGGTTTCAGGAAAACAACTTACAGTAAAAATATGATTGACGATTTTATACAGCATTATATTTGTATGTAATAAAATGCGTATGTGGTGGAAAATATACATCCTTTGTTACTAACCCACTCCGTGATAATAGTTAACTGGTCGCTTTATGTATATACTCTATGTAAATGATCATCATTTATGGCCGTAAAGTGAACATTGACTGGTCAAAATGTTCTTGACTACATTCTGGTTGTTTATATAAAATAATTATAAAAGGTTATTGAATGCATTTTACAAATAAATTTCGATCGTTCACACACACACACACACACACACACACACAAACACACACATAATATATATATATATATATATATATATATATATATTGGCTGATACATAGTTTAGTTAATATGAAATAGTACGATTGAGCTTTCCACCATTACTATAAAAATAATAGATTGCGAAATGTTTATTGTGGCGCCACCATATGAATATTATGGCCACAAATCCATTCACAGGTGGCGGTAGTGTAGGTTTATTTACGGTGTGAAGGTTTGTACGTGCGAATCTCACTACGTTTGTTTTCTTGATAATAATATTCATTACGTATTCACAGCAAATATATATCTACCAAATTTTAATATATGACTTTAGCGAGCAGACTGTTATATATAAATGTTTTTCTGCAACTTATAACACTGAAAATTCTTCAGTCGGTCAAAATGTGATTTCAACGGGGTTTCAGTTTGGTCCGTGATTTGGGGCATTTCGCCATCCTAGACATTTCGACCATAACGTTTGTGGACAGTTCGCCACCGATCAAGGTCTGGACTTTTCGCTGCGTTAGAATATATATATATATATATATATATATATTATAATATAGCAAGTCCATCAAAGAAGGTTGACTGAGTTTATACTAATTAATAAAATATGAACTCAAAATAGGCTATGAGTAGACTATGACATACTAACATAGACTACATGTATCATTCAAATATTATATTTTATAAAATCAATAATACATTCTTTAATAGAATTGAGTTCAACCTTTTATGTATTTCAAAATGTCTGCCTGCATAAATATTATTACATTTCTATTCATAATATATAAATACATGAATGGCCAGGTCTTATTATACTTAATAACTTATACACATTATAGACTCTGCCTTTCCAGTAGTGAATAGAGGAGACGACCCCTTACAAAAATTAGGCAGCATCTCACTTGTGATGGCTTGTAAAAACACTGACGGTGTTGCTGGAGGGAGGTAGTGAAGGGCTGGCTGTGGGGTAGTGATTGTCACACGAACACAGTAGTGGCCTTTCGTTTTCACCAAAACCAAAGTAGCCGACCAATTTTCTGCCAATAAAATAGACAACGTATAGCATTGGACATCAGCTGCTATTGAAAAGACTGATGATCATGTGTGAAAATTAAAATTTTGTGAATTGCAAATTTTGTTCAGTGGGGATCTTATTTTAAGGAAATCAACACAGACATTTAAAGGATTTAAAAAAACTAACAATGAAAGAATATTTTCAATATATACTTCAATCTAATTCTTTTCTCCAGTCTATGTTCTGAACTAAAGTTACTCAATCATAATGAATGTCATACATGGATTATAAAAGTCATGTCTATATGTCATTTTATATATGTATGTTAATTTTGTTACTGTATTTGTGTGTATGATAGGAAAAAGAAATCTAAGATCATTCAATCTGTATGTTCCAATATTGAATGAATAATTTTCTGGGAAATAACCCTTACTCATTAAAAAGCAATATATGTTTCTTAATCTTATATCAGTTATTCTATGCATCCTCACCAAAAGTGGACTATGTTGTTATTTAACATGCATTCCATGTTGGCTTATTCAACAGATCTTGGCAATAGTTGAGGACATAAAAAACACACAACATATTATGTTAATTGAATATATGAGTATTTGCAACTTCTATATGTCATTGTGACTAATAAACATATAAAACACTACTTAGGGTCCTGGTTATTCATGTATTTATTATTATTTATTTTATATATAGCATTATTGAGCCACTTAGCTATCAAAAGTGCTGATGTAGCATGTGGAGTAGACTTTTATCCATGCTGATTTGTCACTGTGTTGCAGTCTACATCATAAGTATTTATGATGGTACTATAACTCTTTTATTATATAGAATTATGATACAATAAAAGTTGGTTATAATGAAATTCAAGGGGACTTAAAATTCATTTCGTTGTAATGGTACTTCGTTTTATCACGGTCTTCAAATTAGTTACCAACGCATGAGCGATAATTGGTG
Organism: Paralvinella palmiformis; assembly: GCA_025642065.1. Classification (NCBI taxonomy): domain Eukaryota; kingdom Metazoa; phylum Annelida; class Polychaeta; order Terebellida; family Alvinellidae; genus Paralvinella; species Paralvinella palmiformis. The sequence continues at coordinate 39,514 of JAODUP010000533.1, read as the reverse complement.
AAAATAACCCTGTTTTATTAAGACACGGAGCAAATATGTTCCCAGTCTCTGATTGGATGATGAAAACCAACAATTAATTTCACGTTTTATTTCCACATTCTCCTTCATGATTTTACATTTTTTAAATCTGTTGCATGTCAGGCAATAATTGAAGATAGATTTGCACAAATTTCCGTGAGCTTTTCTCAATGCATCCTTGTTCTTCAACCACGTTGACGGTGTGCTACATGGAACACCATATTCATTAGCAACTCGAGTCTTAGCTTTCACTTTTTTGTCAACTTTGGCAAGAACATACAACTACGTGTCAAGAGATACTAGTTTACGTTAGCTAGCCATTGCAATATTTGATTACTGATAGTCTTTATTTAAATAGGTTGGCAAGCCAATCTAAAGTTTGCAGTTTATCATATGCCACAATACCTTTTGAAGTGACATGTGTCATACTGGTTGTTACATTTACTATTGCAATGATCACAATGATAATTGAAATTTCAAACTTCATATTTCGTTATAACCAGCACAATTTATTTTGATTTAATGCTACTGAGACTGAAAAATCACTTCGCTCTGAGCAAGTTTTCATTGTATAAATTATATCCCAGTTTCTTTACTATGGAAGTGAATGGACACTCGGCCAGACCAGTTAACCACTTCGCTTTAAGATACCATTTTGTTATATCCAAGTTATTTATAACCCACTTTTACTGTACACTGTATTATCCCCAAAAGACATTTTAAATATAACTGATAGGTACAATGTTGTTTGTACAAACATTTCTTGAATTTTAGCATCAGCTTAAATAATTTAATTCTTCATTTAACTGCAGAATCACCGCATCTAGAATTAGTACCTGTGCCTAAGTACTCACGCTGTGATAAATATTGAAATGAAAGTAATCAAATGTATTACTTTTTCATATGTTATGTTGATTATAAGCTGAATATCTAATTTCAGAACTATTTAGTTACAACATAGATTAACAGTTTTAACATGTACCAGTACTTACACTTTTCTGGGGAAAAAAAGTATGGCTTACTGAATTCCATATCTCTGATGGATCTTTCAAACATTAATTATAGCCTTTTGTCTTCTCATTTAAATTTCCCATGGCTATTATACAGGCTTGGGTTTATGACAGTCATAAACCTGTTTATGACATGATAGTGTTTTAAACCTGTCATAAATACCTTTATGAGGTCGTAAACCGTCATAAACCTTTTTATTCACTCTATATATTGTGATTAAAATTTTTTTTAACTTTCACTTTTAATTTATTTAAACTAGTTGTGGATTATCATTATATCAGAATTAATATATTTATATATTACAAACATGAATGTAAAATAATATTTTATGTTGGTCTCTCTTATATTTTTTCTAATTCAGTAATAACAGAAATAATTTGGAGATATATTTTATTCAGTAACCATAACAGACGACATGTATAATTGAATCAGTCCATTTGATGCGTCAATCATCAGTAATACAAATCACAAAATCCTTGGAGGATGATCATGTGACAAAATACAAGCTCAGCTGTTTAATATGAAAGCTATAAGATGGATTAATGGAATCAGAGTAGCAGACAGACATGGGGTCAATTCCACATCAGATTTATCAATTCTAATTCCATTTTTTACGTACTACATTTTACCATAAGTAGGTACTCCGAGTACCTACTCCAAGTAGTTTATATTCCAAGTAGGATTGTCATGGAAGAAATATTTCTGAATTAAAAAATTAATTTGTGAATTTAATTTTTTGTAGCAAACTTCAATTCCAAATTTATCAATTCCATAAATAAAATTCCGGAATTGAATTGACATAATGTCAGGTAGCAGATATCTTTAATTCGCTCTTGCCACTTGGAGGATCGCTAAGTGAAGCCACTTGTCACCGTCAGTGCATGGTCAGCTACAGATAAATACCAGCACCAACCCAAGAGGGCAGGGTCTTGTTTGTCATCTAATTAATCAACAGTTCAATTAAATTAATACTGTCCCCTAAGCTCTAGAAACAAATGGCAGACTAATCAAGCCAATTGATTTTCGCTACAAACAATACCAGTGTATGATTACAATAGTCTAATAATCAGATCCTAACTTATTGTATAATAAATTTACTTTTAATATCACAATATTAACATAGTAATAATTTAAACCTTTCTAAAAACTACTTTTCAGGTATATCTTGGATAGTATGTCAAAAATTTGTTGGCTATGCCAATATTTTTATATTGAAAAATATATGCTTTTGACAGTTTATGATGCAATCATGTCATAAACCTGTTTATGACATTGTGGCATAAACTTGCCAACCCTGCTATTATATATCACAGATGAAAACCACTGCTGACGCCAAACCAAGCAAATACTCTGAGCAAAATGTACACATATTTGATTTTGATTTCAGTCGAGTAACATTGTTCAGTTCAGGTTGCAATATATGAACCCAATCACAACCCTATATACATCCTATATATATACTTTCAGATGTTTCCAAGCTCCATTTCGGCATCCAGCAGCCGTCTGAACATATACAGAGTGACACAGTGCCTCTCCCATTTCCAATTTCGAGTTAATGCAGCCCTCTCATGTAAATTTCACACTAACAGCTATGGAAGCTATTTAGTGATTAGACAGTATGGGATGCTATCACAGTCTGAGAAAGCAGTTAAGTGGCAGTGTCTCGGATCAGATCAGCTTGACTGCCAAACCAGGTTCTTTTCCAATCGAACTCCGACTCTGGAACAGAAGGTGAAGCCATCGACAAACAAGGATATTGTAGAATCAAAGGAGAAGCCATTTTCAGAACTTAGCACATCACAGAAAGGTAGGTTAACATTTATACGTGTAAAAGTTTAAATAATATCGAATGATGCATTTATCATGAAACGTTAAAAAATTAATTAATCTGCAGAATTGCCTAAATAAAGTTATTCCACTAATTACAGCGACATTGTTAGGGCAGTAAGATCTTTATTCTGAAAAGACAGCTATTGCCATATGTCAAGTTACCTTTTAGCTGAAATACATTTATATTGGAATAGTGAATTTGAAAAATTTACAATTTATGAAAAACCTTTTAATACAGATTAAGTACGTTTTTATTATTTTAGTTCTAAAATCTAGTTAGATATAAAATCTGTCCATCCAGTATTGTTTTAGATACTGTAGCTATATAATAAAACTCTTACCTGTTTGATTTCTGATGACACTAAGTAGTTTTTATTATTTTAATATAGTAACCTTGTTTTATAAATATCTATCATTCATAGGATGGTTAACAATTTAACAATAATTTGTTTTAAATTCACAGTTTCTTTTACCTCTGTGTTTGCTTGTTATTTAATGTGATTTTGCAATAAAATTTCAACCCATTCGGCATCCAGTTCACCCCTGAGGTATCTTGTCTCTGTTTATTTAATTTAAATTACATAAAAATCTCTGTTGCTCATTAAAATTACACCCAAAATCCTTTTAAAAAGTAAAATTTAGTTAACCATCACCGTATTATCCATGACATCACCATCAGGTCTGAGCATATATATTATTTATAAATTTTATTACTTCAAATAAGCTCCCCAAAAGAAGTAATAATAGTAATACATTTTTATTAAAGTGCCCATACTCAGTTCTGTTATATTTACAAATATTCAAGTTTTTTTTCTGGTAACTGATAAAACGTAAGTTGTCTTAGAAAATACTAAACTTTACAATAGAATTAATGTACTTGTATTATAGAATTATGTACTTGATAACAAACTGAAGAATTTAAATTTGCATATCAATATAATAATATTGATATAATATTTCCTCATTTGTCATTTAATATCAGAATTACTGTGTATATTATCAATAACTATGTAAAACTGCTTATACTGCAGTGGATATTAAATTGGACTATTATTTATAATTACATCTTGTAATTACATCTAGTATTTGTAATTACAAAACATAAATATATTGAGCTATTTTTATTAAATAATAAATCGATATGTTTTCCATTGGTTAAGACAATAATATTCAAGTTCTTTTGACTTACCACAAATGAGAATGTAAGCCAAAAAAGCACATTCTGTACAAAACTGTCAATTATTCTGTGTGTTAAGAAAATGTAGGTTTCCAGACTTTAGCCAGGAGAATGTTTGCATAAACTAGTAGTATTACAACGAAACACTCTTGTGTTAGTACTTAGAGAATCTCCTTCGTTGATAAATAAACGTGCTGCCACAGGACAGTGGTTAGAACACTGTAAATGTTTTTTTGATGGTTTTCAATGTTCTTGTATTGATTTTAATCAATTAAATTTACTTGTATTGGTAGGATATTTACAGATAGAGTTGCCCCTATGCTATATATGTTTGATGTGACTGGTGCCTAGACTAAACAAAGAACCCATTGACTGATCTTTGTTGTTATATATATATATATATATATATATATATATATATATATATATAGGTTAATGTTAATATTTGCTAGTAATATTTGACATTCATAAAAATGTATTTAGTTTGATTTGATTCGAGTTTATTTAGGGGAAAATGATACATGATGTTTACATAACAAGTAACATACCAGGGTATATAAAAATCATCAAGGATAACAAATAAAAACACACTAGCGTACACTTATTTCCAATGTGGTCCTTTAATATCCCTTGATACTATATAATAATTGTAAAGAGATATGTCTGCTTAGATGTCTATTTCAGTACGTACAGTAGTTCCTGGCTTGCTCGCAGTGAGATTTACCTTCAAACATGTTATCATAATCTATTTTCAGTGGCACAGGTAGGCAAGGATGTTACATACACAGGAATTGTTATTGTGGGAGTCATTGTCACAGGTTGGTACAGAGTTCACAATGTGACACTAGGAAAAATGTCTGCGTTTAGCATTATTTTAAAAATTCAAAAGGAAATAAATTATGGGGCATGTGAAAATAATCTATCATACAGTTAAATATTTACAGGTACAAAAATATTGATATGTTTATAGTTTCACTAGTAAATAATTTTGCTGATGATGGTGATGGTGTTGGTGGTAATGATTGTGTAAACAAGTAATTTTGCATATTATGTTGGAAAAGATGGGTTTTTTTAATATACAGGATTTGTCATTTAGATTTTGTTATGTGATATAGTAATGATTGAACATCTGGTATTCTCTGTTTAATAAATGACCTATTGCTAACAAACATAATTCCTCAAATATGAGAGCAAACTCCCATGAGTCCAGCAGTAATGTGCTACACTACATACCTGAAGGTCAATGGTTGTAAACCCAGTATGAGCTATGGGTATGGGTTGTTTCAACCTTCAATGAAGTCATTGGCTTGATCACCTCAGTTGTCTGGGGGGGGGGGTAGCACTAGAGCAGCCATATGCCTCAGGTGAGGCCTAATATTGAGGTTAAACAAAACAATCCATCAGTCATTCCATCCAAATGACACTAGATTGATTATATTTGTCATTACCAGACATTGATGGTCAATTCCAGAATTGGAATTTACTATTTAAAAACAATTGGAATTGATAAATTTGGAAATATATTGATAAATCTGATGTGGAATTGAGCAAATGTCTGCTCATTACTGTCTACAAATTCTAACTTGTGTGATACTGTAGATATTCTATAAAATATAACATAACCATCATTGTTTAATATTTTGAGAAATTAAAATCTAGATCCTAGTAAACGAAAAGGGACATTTTTCTGTTTATATTGTATAATATTTCCACTGGTAAAGATTTTATCACACAGGTAAAAGAACATATTGATTCTTTTACTTTTAAAGCCGTTATTAAAATAATTCAGCCCAATCTTAATTTTTATGTTAGTAATTGGTAACTAGATTATAATGTAATGCATTTTTTGTTTACAATAGGTTTTATGTTCTATGTCATTGGAAGAGAGCTATTCTCAGGCCAGAGTCCAAGTGGTATATACGACAGAGCCTTCAAGCTTTGTAAGAAACATGAAGAGGTCAGTATTGGTATCACCAATTATAAACTATGATTCATCAGATCAGTGAATCTAGAGACTGGGTATAATACAAGTATTATAACATCAAAACTAGTCTTGCCATCATTTGGAGTATCCCTGGCATCTATGCTAAGTTCCAAGAAATAAGGCACATATTCTAATTTACCAAGACCGATGATCTGGTACAATAATAATCTGTGTTCTGATGGCATTCCGTAAATTACGTTTCCCACCACCTTCTTTGTAGCTATGCAAGATGAAGGTTGAACCATTCTTTTTAGAATGTGTTATCCTTGTGTGTGTTATTTGACATCAATAGCTGCTTTGTGATGTCAAGACTACTTATAATGGTTTAAAAAAATTCATAGTGGATCTTCGTCTGTTTATCTTTTTTTCTAAATATTTTATTTATCTATTTAAATAATATATATTTATTTATAACCTTCTAATATGTAGTGTATTTGAGTTGATTCCTTTAAATGTAATTTATGATAACGAAAAGAATAATATTAATAACTAATATATATTACATACTATTGACAGCTAACTTGTGCTGTTGGTACACCCCTCAAGGGTTATGGAGAGCTGTCAAGTCGAGGTAGACGAAGACATGTAAGGTTTGTTAGAATCTGTCCTTCTGTTACAAAGTATCACTTATAAAAGGAATTTATTATTTTTTCCAAAACAAAACACACACAAACATGCATACATAGTGTAGCAGCAGTCACTTATTTCAGTTCTGTGATATGCCTCTGAACATTATTTATTGATCTTTGCTAATATTCACACAAAAAAAACTTCACTATAAATTCAATATAAAAAATTCGACTTGTTGTGAATCAGTTAATTGATCTATGATTCAGTCAACAAACATGTGTGTAGTGTATTTTTGGACATGTATAAAATAACTCTCTTCTTGAACTCGTTTTTATGTGAAGATGCGTACATTTCATAAATGTACAATTCTAATTGACTTACAATATAAACGCACCCTCCTCATCTCGATTTAAGCGGCACATAAAATTTAAACTAAAGTTTCAGCAAACATGACTTATCAGACTGTTCTTCTGTTTTATAATTGCTAACTATACTATATTTGTTGCGTATCGTGACTGATAAATCCTTGGGTGTATTTTTAGATTTGATATTTGTACACTTACCAGTGTACCTGAATATTATTATATAATAAATGATACTGATGAGGTTTCCTGCAAAAACTTTATTTCAAAAGCTACGATATCATTTTGTTTATGAGATTTTAGTTACACCTTATTGTGTGTGTGTGTGTGTTATTAATGGTGTTCATTATTCCAGTCACTGGGAGTATGAGAGAGATGACATCAAACATATGAGAATGAAATTCTATATTGAGGGACCTAATGGTAAAGGTACAGTCCACTTGGAGGCTACACAGGTAAGTGCAGATGTGAATGAACTGATGACCCAGGGATAAATAAACAGACAGCCAAATACACACACACACACATACTCTCTCTCTCTCTGGGGTGCCTCTATGGTATAGTTGATAGCACGTTGGACCATAGGTCACTACCACCCAAGTTTGAATTTTGACATGGGCATATCTGAAGGGTGTTTCATCTTTGACTTTGCTTCATTACCTTTGGAGGTCGCTCGGCCCATTTATCCTATCATGGGCACAAAAGTGGTTGTAAAACACCAATCATCATCTCTCTCTCTGTCTATCACACACACATACTCAAACCTATATCAGCATTAACATATTTCAATAGTCTAGTCGGATTATATATTCAATTATTAACAGCCATTAATGCATCAGGTGTTTGATTTTCTTGCAGGATGAACGTGGCAAATATGACTTCAGGTATATGTTTGTCGAATTGGATGGATCGTATCCTAGAACGTTTGTCATAGTAGATAACAGATAAACTTTGTATAAATCTTCTATCTCTGCTGTCTGATCCAATAAATCATTGTTTATTTTCCTGGAAGGTTTGTCATGTATTATTGTTGGTTTATAATGGGGAGTTGTGAAGGATAACTTCTTAGAAGTCGTTCCGTATTAAAATATTGTTACGTTAATAGGGCAGCTATTTTTTACAATGGTCGTTACAATAAATGGATACTGATTGCTGTGATAGATGTTAGATTTGTCATTTTTGAGAGCATTTTGTTTGTTCGGGTTAACTATGGATAAATGTAGTTAATCATGGCATGTCTGTTTGCTTAAGTGTCTGTATGTGGTGGCTACTCCTGGAACTCTTAATGGGGCATTTCATATGCTCAGTGGCTGACTAAGGCAGAAATTAGTATCTAACCGGATGTTGACGTGTTGCCAAATTATTATATGCTATAGACTATATAGGGACCTGTACATGAAAACATCCTTGGTCCATGGTCTGATTATTCAATCTAACCATTGTTTTAGTATATTAATTAAAACAGCAACTTTCTTATTATATGTAGTACCTTCCATTATCAAAGCAACTTATATTAAACAAATCAAAAAAATATTGCTAAAATTTGATACCTAATATTTTATAATGACTTACTAAGGTGCATTATTAACGATTTCCTTTTGGAACCTAAATGATTACTAGTTTATAAAAAACGGAGATGAAAAGTCAATGGTAGAGCATTTTTATATATATCCAAGGTGTGATGATCTTTAAGACCAAACAACTCAACATTTAGTACGATGAATATCTCATCTATTTTTATTACAATGTGTTAAATGTATTATGTTCAACATAAATAATTTAGAATTGACATTACACACATATTTTGGACCCGTTTTAATTTGTGTCTAATATTTTGCTCCTATTGCCATCTTTAAATACAAATCTACACATAATATCGGAAAACCATCTTTTTAGCATGATAATTAACAAGAAAGCATACGACTTTGCCTGCTAACTATAGATGGATAACGAAGAACCTATGTGACTGACCACGTAGATCAATATTAAATATATGAATCATTGATACATTCTCATACTAGTTTCTAAACCACACAGAAAGTTGTATTGATTACTGATCACATTTAAAGTTTAAGTTTAAATTAGGTAGCCCAACTAAAAAATTAAACCATGCATTTTTACGCTTAAATGAAAGCCATCTTTGAAGCCTCGTATATATTTATTCCCTGGGAGTTACCCTTCTAGAAAATATCATGATGTGTTCTCTATACTACAATGTATTATTAAATGCTATACTATATAAACCAGTTCATTACAAGCATGACAAATCGAACGATCAAATCTGTACATTACCCAAAATTAATCTTTTATAACCTAGCAAAATAGCACAAAGTGCCATGTTTCATAAACCATAATTATATAATGATTATAAATATTGTCCATATATTTATGTTTTCTGTTAGCCATTAATATATAGAATATGGTAATTTAATTTCACAACCCTTTGATATTAAAGATTGTGCAGTTGTTTGAAAACAACAACATGTGTAGTTTTCACAAATGTTCGAAGGTTGTCAAACCATGAAAATATAAATTGTGCAATAATGTTGTTAATTTTCAGAATATCAACCTGAACTTTTAACACAATGTACATATCATTAAGATACAAACAATAACAAAATGCTGACTTATAAAAATTTATTTACACAAATTGGTACCAAAGTCTGCTGAAATGTTCAAAAATATTCGAATGGATATATCTTCTGTGAATATTTTATTTATGACACAGAATATTTGCACCCATTAGCATTTAAAACTACCTCAATATCAGCAGCAAAAACCAATTCACTCTGAACTTCAGCAACATCATCTGTCCTTGGGCATCTGTATAGTCTATAACCCTGTTTAAAAATGAGTTGTTGCTACCTCTGAACATGCCACTTCTAACACAGTGCAAATAAAAATTCATCCACATATGCAACTGCAACCCACGAGCCCTGATTCAGACTGATTATTAAATGTAAAAGTATCTACTGTCTTGCATTTTGAAAGTTATCCAATTCAGTCAGAATTAGATTTCTTTGTTTGGTCGGTGAATTCTTGCTCTAAGTCAAAATCCATCACTGTACTAGATGTTGCATTTATAAGCTAACATGGGTTCAGCATAGGCAGTCCTGGGAACAGCTAGCAGCCTTGTTCACCTTCAACAGCTGTCAACTTCAGTTGTAACAGGTCAGCTGAAGCCATATCAAGTTGGCAGGGAATGGCATCCATAGCCATGAATAAGTCCAGTGTACCACCAGCTGAAAAGCAATAATGAATTGTTCTTAAATCATATATCATATGTAACTGACATTTACTATGTAGTCAAATAGAGCCTGACAGTATGTGTACTGTATTTATCTCATATAAATGTTATCACCAATTACTATGGATTTACTTCAGTGTAAACCTTTTTAATTTAGATAAGTATATTATAACAAGCACGGAATGTATTTATAATACAGTGAACTTTTAAATAAGGAGACGAATTTGTATGATTCGCGTAATCTGAATAAGCCGAATTGCATAGATCAATGTATTATCTCCCAAAACAAGCAGTACATCGTAGTATATCGATAAACTAGGCTAAACATGATTTTTGTATAGCAAGTCGGTTGCTACGCCTGCCACATTATGTAAGGACGTCATTACGTTGTGAATATTATTTGACAAGTGCTTTTAAATGGGCAAAAAATGGTGAAAATTTTTTTTGCTTGTGGTTGCCTTAATACTTCATGTAATAACTATAAATTAAACAAATAAACAGAATGCATATAGCTCTATCCCCTAATCCAATTTGTTTTGAAATCGGGGATATAATTGTTAAATGCCGTTACGTCAGGATTTGTCTGTTTCATTTGAAAAATAGTTCATCGCATTTGTCACCGTAATATGATTTACATTTATATAATATGTATATATAACTACATTCTAATCATAAAACATATTGTATTGTGGTTAATTTCTTTATAAAATATATAACAGCACAACACCTGAACTTCTTTTTCACTATATGTCGATTTTAATTGTTTTTTATGTCTGCGGATTAAAAATATATGCATTGGACCTTACAGGAGTCATTTTCTACCCTAACAAAAATGGATGTTCTACGACTAATTTGTTAATTTCAGGGCGGTCCAAAGTGAGAAATGGTGAAATTTTCAGAGTCTAAATTTGCTGATTGGTGTTTGGGCCAATTTGGCAGCCTTATTTCTGAAAAATATGATAACTCAGTGATACAATTATTTGGTGAGTTATGACGTTGATAAACCTTCACCTCTGGAGTCTGGCAATGGTACATTTCTGGAATTATACTTTTGTGACCTGTCAAATAAATGGCGATATTTGGGGCATAGTTCAGCCGATTACTCAATAATGATAAAATATAGCCCCATTAAACTATATATTTTCTTCTTAGTTATGACAAGTTATGAAGTTCTATGACCATTCTGAAAAAAATACCGCCTTCCCTACATTATCATGGCTGTTTTAACTTTACGAAGTATTTCCACGGCAGGCGTCCGACTTCAAAGGCAAATATCTTCAAACTTACTTAAATTAACTAATTCAAACTGCTCTAAAATAAAATAGATTAACTGATAATAAAGTACATACCCGTTACGGTCCACAAAGCCGAGGTTAATTCGTCGTTTAAATCAATATCCTTTAGGCCTCCATGAATTATAGTAATCTCGGCCCCTAGACATTTACAGCTATTTCTGACTTGTAGCTTGCCTAATATGTTGGTATATACTAGGGATATGTGGATAGTGACGACAATATATGCTAATAAAAGAAATATGTTTAGTTACGTGGTGTTCTGATTTATGTATTATGCATACATTGCCAGTGAAATGTTTGTGAATTTAAATATACCATGTTGTGTATGTGTTCGCGTACGAAGAACATTAATACTTGCATAATAACAATTACGAAAAACAGTACACGACATCAACCCCCCCCCCACAGGCTATAAAAGGCCCTGATCTTAATCAATATTACATTATCTCTCACAGCTATTATTACTGCGAATATTATTATACAACAGATATTATTGCTGACATAGTAGTTTGATGACATGGCACAAGCAGCTCTTGGTGTACAAGATCCGTGTATAGCTTGCCATCGTACTGTGCTTCCAAGACAAGAAGCTGTCTAGTGTGATGTTTTTCATTTGTGGCAACATCGGATCTGCAACACCGTTATATCTCGGCAAATATACCGTCAGACATATCAAACTGATGATGGGACATTTAAATACATAAGAAACTGATGGCTCTATGTTTCTTGCCGTCACACCACATCACAGCATTGTTTGACCAGTTGCAAGGAGAGGCCAGTACCGAGAGCCTAAGATCCCTCATGGAATACATGAGGAAAACGTGGATTGTCAGCACTGTGCGGTCCCCATCAGCCTGGAGTGTGTACGGACTCAGTATCCGTACCAATAACGACGTCGAGGGGTGGCACAACAGGCTAAATAAGCGTGGGCGTCCTCACATGCCATTTGACATGCTTATCACACTGCTCCATGACGAGGCAAGACTGGTATATCTCCAAGTCCGACTGGTGAGTGAAGAAAAACTCAAGCGTCACCAAGAAAAGAAATATCGGAAACTCCAGAAGAGAATTTTCAAATTTTGGGGAGAATACGAACATGGCATTCGCAGTGCATTTCAACTTCTACATGCATGCTCCCGACTATATGGACCTGTACAAGTTTAATTACAGTTTGTGGCATGTTTTCCTCATTTTGAGGGTGAAAAGAAATATATAAATAAAAAATATCTATATAGTATTATCAATCAATGAACCAAATTATTTCGAAAATATACATTTCGTGTATATTATTATTATTGTTAACCCTCCGTTACCGGAGAAAAGACATCAATATACAAAAACTACATGTCATAAAATCATATGATATATCAATACAAATATCACCGCTAGACTCTAATATATTTATGTAAAAGATATATAACAAAACAGATAAATGTAACTATATTATTATATTTCAACCTAAGTTGTGCTCTTGAAACAGTATTCTTCCTTATATTACTGAATATGATTTACTAACTATGACATTATAAATAACTATACATGTATACATACAAAAGCACACACGTACAAACACAAATATGCATACATGTATACATACAAAAGCACAAGCACACACGTACAAAGTCAAATATACATACGTATATACATGCCAAACCGCACACACACACACACAAAGGTTTACTTATGTATGTGTATGCGTATATATTTTGGCTGACGACGCACTTCCTGGTCATGTTCTATTTACCCTAAGAGTTGATATGTTAAGACTAATTTAATATTCAGGGCCTCAGTCTGGGCCTTCAGACTGTAACAACCAATCATTCTACAATACAGTAGCAGGTAAGTGAGATTTATTTATAATTTTGAAAATTAAACATAATACATCTCCAGTATCTCACTTCAGTTTACTTTCCACAAATCCACTTTGCTAAGTGACTCCGGCATTCGACTACCGACATTGTATTCGTTTTAATTGTGAGGTCGAACTGTACGATGATGAATAACGATGAAAATCAACTTTTTACCGTGACCACTATTTATAGTAGTTATCAGAAATCTGCCCGTGTTATACTGGTATACCAATACTAATGAGAAAGATTATTTTAATTATCTCAGTCAGCCTTTCCCCAGAAGGTTTCCTAAAATATATATATTGTGCATGTGTGTGTATGTGTGTGTGTGTGTGTGTGTGTGTTATGAGTGTGTGTGTTTTAGCCATGTGCATTAAGGCCCTGGCACGGAGAATCTGGAAATGTGAATTCAAACTCTGGAAGATTCTTCACATGACTGGATCCAAAGTGGCGACGTTTCATGCTAAGACATGTGTTTGTGTTTGTATGCGAGTATGTGTGTGCATGCGTGTACATGTGCGTGTCCGTGTCATGTGGAGTAGGGCACTGGCCTAGAGAATCCTGAATTCTGATCTATCACAGATGTGTGTGTGTGTGTTTTTGTGTGTGTGTGTTTCATGAAAAGGGGACGGCACCTTCTTATTGTTTTTTTTCTTCCAGTCTATAACCAACAATAGTTTATCTGATATGTTACGTTACACTTCGTTGCTCTTTCTAGATTGAGTTAAGTATCTTCAAAATACTTTTATCTGTATACATTGGTGTGTTGATTATATATTTCGATAACCCGACTAACAAGGAAGATACATTTGGGTTGCTGCAAGAGAAAACCCGGCTAAAGAGCATTATTTTCAAAGTGTTCTTTTTACTGATTGTAAAACTTAAACAGATTAAAAGAAATGAGCAAAAACTGAATTTGGCTGTCTTGCATGTGTAATGTCTCACCAGCGCTTGTGTGTGTTTATGTGTGTGTGTATGTGTGTGTGCGTGCGTGCGTGTGTGTGTGACTTAGAGGTTGGGTGAAACACGGGTTGGGTTTGAGGTTAAGTCTTGTGGGTTGGGTTGAGTTCGGGTTTAAGTCTTGTGGTTTGGGTTGAGTTGTGGGTTTTATTATTTTTATAAATCCGGCCGCCTCCCGTTATTCAGCCACCGCCATTGGTTACGCAAAACGAATACCATACACTGCCATATAAATACCACCTCCATTCCCACCACACACTGACCTTGAAATGTTTCTGGTAATATGTGAATTGATTGTCAAGATGCCAGGGTCATTAGGCGGTATAATGACAGTGTTGATGGAAGGATAGTTAGATTGTACATTATATATATATATATATATATATATATATATATATATATATATATATATATATATACAACCCCCTCACAGAATCAGTCCAGTATGTGTTTATATATCTAACAATCCATCTCCAGTTTGAACAGTTAAAAAGGCACATGTTATAATAGCAGTATGTAGTTAGTGTCTGGGACTCTTTACAGAGAGGTGCTGTGTTAGTATAGCTGTTAATTAGTAAGTAGTTTGACTGATTATACATATTTACGCGTACTCCTGATGGTTGTGTCCAAATGCTATCAAGCAACACTATTTTGTTATGTAAGATATGAGAAAAACTAAGTCAGTCACAGTTAGCTCCGGTAGCCTAGAGGTTAAGCACTCGGCACTTTGTGCCAAGGGTCACAGGTTCGATCCCAGTAAAAGGTTGAACCTTTTCTAGAGATTAATTTCTCGGCTCACAACACCGTGGGTGGATGACCACGTTAAACGGCGCTGCCGTCTCAACTGAAATAATAAAAATAAAGGGGGACGTTAAAGACCCTCCCCCCACCATGAAGACGTAAAATTGTCTGGGACTGACAACCCTCAGGGTATTTCGACTCCATCTTTCCTTACTGCTCCCCTGTCAGTGATGGTGGAGCTGGTTTCTCAACCACTCCAACATAGAGGCTCTCTGGGGATTCTCCCCGAAAAACAAAACTTAAGTCAGTCACACTGGCTTCTTTCATTGCGGATACAGGCTGCGGGGCATTTGTTACTGTTGGATATTAGTAGATATTATGTTTTATTAAAGACATTTATTCTATTCTAACAGAATGGAGGTACTCCTATGTTTTCAATAGACGTGATTTTATTTCAACTATTGCTACTGATAACCATGGCTGCTGCCAAACTTACGGCTAGCTCAGTTACATCAAGTGCTGCTAGTGAGCGAAACTTCAGCCTGGCTGGCCATGTTGTATCTTCTAGGAGATCCACTTTGAAATTATCTATTAAATGATATCCTATTCAAGAACAGTGCTATTCATCATACTAAATAGCAACTATAGGATGATGCAGGGTTTTAATATAAAGATGTGAATAAGTTACAATGGAATAGTTTAGTTTATTTTTCAATAAATTATCTTAATAACGGGAATTTTATATGTTTCGGGTTCAGACTCCGTTCTTGTGGGTTGGGTTTGGTACGGGTTATAGTCTTGTGGGTTGGGCTGGGTAAGGGTTCAATATCATTTTGGTATTGGTACGGGTTGATTTCGGGTTGAGATTTACGGGTTTGGGTTGGATGTGGGTCGAGTGGCTGCGGGTATGGTCGGGTATGGGTTCAGCTTTCTAACCTGTGCTGTGCTCTATCTCTCTCTCTCTCTCTCTCTCTCTCTCTCTCTCTCTCTCTCACTCTCTCTCTCTCTTCTCTCTATCTCCTCTCTCTCTCTCTCTCTCTATTCTCTCTCTCTCTCTCTCTCTCTCTCTCTCTCTTCTCTGTCTCCCTCTCTCTCTCTCTCTCTCTCTCTCTCTCTCTCTCTCTCTCGGGGCGCCTCCGTGGTCTAGCGGTAGCGTGCTGGACCACAGATCACTACCACATGTGTTCGAATCCCGCGTGGGCATATCTGAAGGTTGTTTCGTCTTTCACTTCGTCTCATTACCTTTAGAGGTCGGTCGGCCCATTTAACCTACCTTGTGCACAAAAGTGGCCGTAAAACATCAATCATCATCATCATCATCATCATCTCTCTCTCTCTCTCAGTGTGTGTGTGTGTGTGTGTGCGTGTGCGTGCGTGTGCATATAGAGAGGCACAGGCACAGAACATCAACATATATAAATATCCTTTGAGACCTCTACCTCCATAAATCTAAATCTAAATAAAACTTCCACATATCGATACATATATACATAGACCTATTCATGCGTCTGGTCTACTCATCAGCCTGTGTGGACCAGCCGACGACCTTGGAGGCCTGTGAACTTAACAAAAGGCATGTCTACCGGCGTCGCCAAGTTGTTAACAGATCAGGATGAAAATGTGTGCCTGATATGAGCTCTCGGACTGTAACCAACACATGATAACATTGTGTCGAGTACGTGCGTGCGTGCGTGAGCGTATTCACGAAGCTAATCAGAGCTAATGGAACTTCCGGTTTTATTAATTTGAGTCTATAGCTAACTATGATATGTTTGCGTTACACTTCGTTACATTATAATATAACCTCTTAACGCATGTATGTGCATCTCTCTATCTGTGTGTGTGTATGTGTGTGTGTGTGTGTGTGTGTCTGTGTGTGTGTGTGTTTTATGATACATATTAAGAAGCAACAGGCACAGAGCATCAACATAGCTAAACATCCTTTGATACCCTTTCTCTCTCTCTCTCTCTCTCTAGCCAGTAATAATGTATCTGATATTTGTATTTGTAAGTTGATTATATGTCTCGTTTACCTGACTAACAAAGAAGTAACGCGTGTGTTGCTGTCAAAATGCTCTTTCTTTTGATTTTAAGCTTGTATGTGTGTGTTGTAAACCCCTCTCATACACCAGGAAGCTGCTACTATGTTTCCTGATAGTTTTCAATGTTGTTTACAAAACAGAGTCAGTCAACCATATAAATTATTAACAATTAGAATAAGTCATTTTTATCTAAAATAAAGTTACCCAGTGAATACGTCCTCTTACAATTGGCTGAATTAACTATTTTATCACTTAATTAGCACTAGTTATTATATTTTAATTAATATTTCATTATCCTCTTATGGATACGTTTGTGGTGATGGCTTTTATATCTGATATAAACAAGATAACTAATAAATAATATCATGTTGTATTTTAGCGGGTAGGGACATTAATTAGATAACAGTTGTTATGATGAACAAGGAAGTATGTTTCACATTATTAACTATTGTTGACCCTATTATGTAAAATTCTCCCGAACTAAGAGATATAAAACATCTTCTTTGATGTATAAGTACGGAAGACGTATTACTTTTCTCAAAGGCTTACTTTAGCTGTCGAATTAATAAAAACAAATAACAATAATGTTTCCTTCACCTGCTTGTTAATGACGATAACAACAGTGTCCAATAAGTATTGCTTCATCAAGTCTCTTACATTCAATTATATAAAACTACAAATAGTAGCATTTCAGACGTACTAACATCAATTCGACTGGATGCATTTACTCCTCAGCTCGTACTAAAAGGTGGAGTTTATTGTATTTTCAGAATAAGGGAATTTATTACCAGATTGAAGATGTCACACAACGTGTTTCTCTGTATTTGTGTGTTAACTTTCCTCATTATGACAGCATCGGGTGAACCTTACGCCAACAACACTAACACCTGTAGCCGTATTGTGGGGTGTGTATATTATAAGTTATTTGGTATGAATTTTGAAGAAAATGGCTATTTTAAAGATTGTCAATTGTTACGATTTGTGAACCTTTGTCCACTTTTGGAGTAAAGTTTGTCATTTATGTAGATTGACACCCCTTCACGTTTTTTTTTTTTTATTTATATATATATATATATATATATATATATATATATTATTGCTTACTGGGCAGGTATACAGAAGTATATAACTCACAGTGTCAAACTAGTTACCAGTCCTCATATACCACTTGGTGTGGGTGTGCTTGGCCATTTTCAGGTTTTACAAGATACCAAGTAAGTAATTAATGTTATAATGATGTACTATTTAATTACATGAACAGTTATATTATGTTTCATTGTATCAGCTATTAATTGGCAGTCTGACAAATTGGAAAGAAGTTTTTTATTAATTTTTTTCGTTGTGGGTCTAAATATACAGCGCGAAATATATGCTATCGCAATGCACTTTGCAATTTTCCTATTGCAATTAGGGAGTTATCGGTCTAAATATACAGCGCGAAATATATGCTATCGGACTGCACTTTGCAATTTTCCTTTGCAATTAGGGAGTTATCGGCAGTTATGCGTAGTAGAAAATATTTCCCAGTGATTGATAATGATAATAATGTATATTTAATAAAGCGCCCTTTCTAGCAGGAGTCATTCAAAGACGTTGTACAAATAATATGTAATATAATAATACCCCAAATAATGTGTCTGTAAAAACCCTGTAATGATTTAAAAGATAATAATTATTTATCTGTGAAAGCGACCTGGAATAGATTTGTTTTTAGAAGGGATTTAAAATTTTCAAGAGACGATGCATTTCTAATATCTGCCTGTAACCTATCCCACAAAGTGGGGGCTGCAACACTAAACGTACAATCACCGTATGACTTGAGCCGAGACACTGGCACCTGCAATTGTATCTGACTGGATGACCTGAGTTTTCGGGGTGACTTTCTAATGGATACCAGTCCACACAAGTATTCTGGCGCCATATAATTAATAGATTAATAAGTTATTAACAAAATCTTGAAATGGATACGATGTCTAATAGGTAGCCAATGTAGTTTTTCAAGAATTGGGGTGATATGATCATATTTTCTAGTATTTGTTACAATGCGAGCTGAACTATTCTGAATTCGCTGAAGGCGATTAATGTTATAATCAGATATGCCATATAACAGGGAGTTACAATAGTCTATACGAGATGTAACAAAGGCATGGACTACAGTTACAAGTGATTCTTGTGTCAAGAATGTTTTTAAACAGTGGATGTTCTTAAGATGGTAGTAGGCAGCTCGGCATACTGATGTGACATATTCATGCATGTTAATACATTGGTAAAAATAACCCCTAGATTTTTTACTGGCTCATTAGGGGTAATCGAAGATGCACCCATCTGTAATGCTGGTGTCTTTAGGGATTTAACACAATGTGGTGATGCCTAAATTTATAATATTTGTTTATTATCATTTAGTTTTATAAGATTTGAGTCATCCATAGCCGAATATCAGCAATACAATGTTCTAAATTCTTCAATAGCTATATGTCATCAGCATCAGATGGAATACAATAATTTGTCAATTATTTTTTATATAACCTTGTTGTATCACCATTATATTCATTGTTATCATTAAGTTGTTCGGGTATTTTGTTTTATAGACTTATACTAGATGTGTAATAAAATACTTGTTTTCGTACGAAATCTTCTGAAGGAGTGCTAATATTATTTGAAACGGTTCCACACAGATTGTTTTTTTAATTCGCCTGAGGGAGCCACTATCCAATATATGGGTTGCCAGTCATAACCGTTCAGCGAAATCGTTTAATATGTAAACCATTTAATATCTGGCCTGCCTAGAAACATATAAATGTTGCTGTCGAATTTGGCAATTGTAAAGCTAGTATATACATTATACACAATGTGAGTTTGATCATGTCAGAGTTTGCAACCCCTTGTAAAAATAATTACTATCCGCATTAATATTTATCAAAGAAATATTTCTATACTATCATAATGATTTGTATTACTAACTTGTGTTTTCTCTATTCTGGTTGGATAAATCCAGAGATAGAATGATAAGGGCAGGAGGACAAATTTGACCTTCAAGTTACCGTATTTTCCTTCTGTTCTCATTTGTCTCCTTGGCAGTGTAAAATGGCCTTGTCTAGCTGCATTAACATTCTTTTTCATATACAGCAAAATAAGCATCAGGGTAAAAAAAACTTATTATAGATAACTCCCATTTACAGTATTTTGATTATAAATTGTTAATAAGTAGACCATCATCGTATAATAATCGATATGTGATAAATGAAAGCAGCATTATCAGTAATACTTATAACACCTATTGGGGCAACCATATTGAAGTGGTTAGGGAACAGAGGTGCAAACCTTTAGGTTGTGGGTTCTAATCCGGTTCATGTCTGTGCTTGCAGGATTTGTTTCCTTAGGGAGTGGCCTGTCGGCCATATGCCTCAGATATGAGCTACGCTGTGGCTAAATAACTCTACTCTACAACATCAACAACAATAATTCACACTCTCAATAGACAATATCTTAAAGCCTTCAAAATTATCAATATTCACGGATTCTCTGACCTTACCTGCTGTAAGCATTTCTGGCAATTGTTTATTAAATATATATTAATTTAGTAGACACATCCCTCAATACCGAAGAGATATCTGCAGTTGCAAATAAGATACGGCATAGGTGATGATGAGTGTTTTACGGCCATTGTTGTACATACGGTAGGCTAAATGGATCGAGCGAATTCCAAAGGTAATGAAGCGAACTAAAAGATGAAACAACCATATTTGCCCACGACTAGATTCGAACACGGATGGTAGTGATCTTTGATGCATCACATTACCAGTAGACGACGGAGACGCCCAGATACTGCAATTTGTATTAATATCTTAAACAGATGTAACTTTAATCATTAATCAGTATTTTAATGGGACTATCGTAAACATTTTCAAAGCCCAAATTATCCCTTTTGTGGCCGGTAGAGGTATGAATATGGCCACGTCATTGGCTAATGGTGTAATTCAATATTGTACTAAACGTGGTTCACCAGTTTACACTTGTTCATTGGACGCAGAAGGATCATTTGATGCTGTCCCGCATGCTATTTTATTTTAAAAAGCAATAAATGTTATACCTGATAATTGCTGGGTGATAATGGCGAAGTGGTATCCTTCTATTTCTGTACAGGTTAAATGGGGCTCTATATTGAGCGAACCAATTAAAATTTGCAAAGGAACACGTCAGGTAGGGCCTCACCGTTCCTGTTTAATCTTTTTTATCAAGATTTGGTCAATGAATTATCTCAATGTACAGGTGGTATTAATATTAATAATGTATCTTTTAGTGTATTTTGCTATGCTGACGCTTTCATGTTAGTCAGCTTGACCTTTTCTGACTTGCAACATATAATTGATGCTGCAAACAAATATATTACAGAACATGGTTTACGATGTAATCCATCTAAAACTGAATATACCATATTTGGTAATTGTAATTTAGCTCCACATCCTGACTGGATGCTTAACAGTGTAAAACTTAAAGAAAGTGACATTGTGAACTATTTAGGTGTCACTTTATCACATGCTACACTTTAATAACCGAATATTAATGTATGTAGGAGGGCTTATTATGCCCTTCAAGGAGCTGGCTTTAATAACAACATTTCCGATACTGGTGCTTTGTCTTATGTTTGGAAGGCAGCAGTTATACCTGTTTTAACATATTGTTGTAATTCTTTGTATGTAAATAAAAACTCTCTAAAGACCATGGAAAGGTTGTAGACAAAATTAATTCAAGCCAGCGTAGGTCTGCATAAATACTGCAAAAGTAAACCTGTTTTGAAAGTACTGAATGTAAATAAGATAGAAACGACTGTCGAAATAAGTTCGCTGGATTTGATTGGCACCATATTTTCTAACACTTCACGAGCAAGGTCATTTTATACTCATCTTTTAAATATGCATGTCTTCGGCAAGTTAGTTGGTCACACTGATATTATTGCAAGAGTAAAAACTATTTGCTTTAACATGTAATATATTTTTTTAAATTTGTTATTGATAAACGTTATGCCGACAAAACAAGAATGGATTTAAAGAAGTACTATGCTGTAGAAGATGAGCTAGCAGACAGTGTAAGACAACTATTGATGAGCCATGATCCTTACGATCGTTATGTGTTAAATATTTTGTTGGTGCCATTTTAATGTTGACATTTGATATTGTATTTTGAATTATTCTTATCTAATATATTAGTGATATTTGTGATATTTCCATTTTATACATAGTATGTTTTTATTGTTAACCAACCAGTTAATTTTGTATTCAGGTTGCTGATTACTTTATATTGATATTATATTGCTGTGTATTATGTATTCATTGTGTATGTGTGTATTTTAGATACTCTTCTTTTGAAGGCTCAATAAAAAATAAACAAATAAAACAATATGATAATAGAATATCGCATGAAGTAAAATCTGTTGGTGAATTTAATGCTAATATTGGGAAAATATGAGACATTTTTGATTGTTTTACATGTTATAACAGTACACGGTACAGAATGACTGGCTGCACAAAATCAAGGCCAGCGCAAAGAACTGAATATTATTGTTGCCCTGGTTACAACGAAACGGTTAGCCATGAATGTGCTCGTAAGTAATAATTAACTCTTAGTTTATCCTTTATACCTAAATGTCTCGAAAAATAATAAAGCTGAATTGTTTACCTTTAGTGATCACAAAACACGGTTTCTTTTATTAACAATTGATTATTTTTAATAGCAATTTGTCATTCGTCATGCGGTAATGGCATATGTAGTGAACCTGACCAATGTTTGTGCGATATCGGTTGGATAGGCAAAAACTGTTCTACTGGTGAGTATTAGTAATTATATTGGATAACATAAGGTAATATCGTAAGGAACATGGTAATATTGTATAGGCACAAGATGTATGTGCTTAAGCCATAATAGCTAATTCCTAGAAGGCGTCGTGTGATGTACCACGTTGGGAATAACATATATGTAATACACTTAAAAAGGCATTTACCTTTCTGTTGGTTTCGCATGTCCCTTTCGGCTCCTTCCCTTTAGAACCTTGATGAGTGTTTAGTTGACTCAGATCTAAGCATAGATATTTTCTTTTACAGAATGGTTGATTTACAAAACTAGTATTAATCATTATTGATAAATATTTGCCTATTTCAGAGTGTCCTGACGGGTTTTGGGGTCAAGACTGCATCAACAAATCTGCATGCGTTAATTCTGCCAAATGTAATCCTCATGATGGTTCCTGTTTCTGTACTCCCGGTTGGAAAGTTAGTCATTGTTTTTTTATATATCTAGTACATGTCCACGTGTGTATGTGCTGTGTCTCAACACACACACACACACACACACACACACACACACACACACACACACACACACACACACACACACACACACACACACACACACAATATATATATATATTAAAAAGTATCTATGACGTTTTGTTTCATTTGGTTTGCAGGGTGAGATATGTGATGAGCCGTGTGATTCAGGTTATTATGGCCAAAATTGTACACAACAGTGTTGGTGCAACAATAGTGGTACCTGTGAACCAATTTATGGTAACTGCATCTGTACCCCTGGATATATAGGTGATAGGTTAGCCAAATTAAGTAAAAGACTTGCTATAATTTATATACCATGCGGCACTGATTGTAGATGCCTATATTTCTGATGTATAGGTTAATATCATGGCAATACATTATATTAAACAGTTGTGAGAAACGGTGCCCTAACAATTACTATGGAATCAAATGTAACAAGACGTGCCGATGTACTCATGAAGCAGAGTGTATCTTTACAAATGGATCATGTATCTGTTTATTTGGATACGAGGGACAGTTTTGCGAATACAGAAGTAAGTTCAAACATATTGTTACCATCTTCTTATGTTAGGTCCTCGATGGTGTAAATTATACTAGAAATGTATGATAAAGTTACACCTAGTAGCCGTTGTCTTTAACTTTACAGTAATTTGAGTTTATATGAAGATTTCTAAAATGTTAATATCACTGTACAGTAAAATGACATGGTCTATGCCTACAAGTGGAAAAGTGCTGCCCTCGTTAAATGGCGCTGCTGACTTTATGCTAAAGACTACATGAAGACTTAATACACTCTAACAGAGATCATCTTCTGAGTATTTCGGCTAATTTTTCCACACTGCTACTTTGTGATTTGTGAAGGAAGATATATGATTTCAGCAACTCCATAAAAGAGGCAACACTGAAAATAAGTGTTTACGCTTCTGTGTGTTATACCCGTTTCATGATAATAGGGCAGGTTGAATGAAGTTAGTTCCAAGTATTGAGTCTAGAACAGCTCGGAACTAGTTTTAAAAAATTCGGGAACTGACAATTCGATAACTCGAGAAACCTCATTCTGGTCATAATTTGAATGTTGACAGCAATCTTGTCGAGGCACGGTGGACCTTCTGGTGGTTCTGAAATAACAACGAACAAACACGAAAAAGCACAACAGTTCAAGCCGACGGTAACAAAGTAGATGCACCACTTTAATAATTTCCTTTCAGATTTGTTAAGGTAAGTCAAATATCATTCAATTTGAACTGCTGAAGCACAATAAAACAAAAACTTCCCCAGTCTGCACCTACAATCCACCAGGATCAATGGAGAACTATCGCCATAAGGGCAATAATTTGTATTAACAGAAAACGGTATTTTCCCTACGGAATTCGAACGTCAACTGACATATGCTACCACACTTAGGTCACCCCCCAAACCTATTGGCATCAAAGCTATTTAACAAGTTGGAATGCAAAAACGGGATAATGCTTCTGTGTGTAATTAGGAAACAAAAGGAAAGCGCATATCTATTCTGAGATGACGTATGTTCCGTCTATCAATATATTCATGTAGTATTTCAATGGTCGGAACTTTCTTAGAAAGGTATTCTTATTTTGAGAATTAGTTTTAATCTAAATTATTTCTATTATTAGGATGTTGCTAATTTTGTATTCTTGTTATTATTAGTGACGTTTATGGGGCTTTTTACATTTCAGGACCTAAGATACAACGTAGTGCACTGATCGGCATCATATGTGGAGCTTTGATGGGCACACTTATAATAGCTATCATTGTTGGTGTTGTGTACTTCAGACGAAAACAGAAATCAGATGATGATCCAAAAGCTAAAAAAGCTTCATCTGTAGCTGGTAAGTAGAAATAACATCTATCCTGTATATAATGAGTATGTTAACAGATGAAGTGAATTCCGGAGATAGCTCATACCTTCTTCTTGATTAATGCAGATGATGAAGACCACTACCAAGGTATGGAAAACGATACAACGGATCCCACAGACGACATCTCTAGTGGTGTTGACATGAAAACAGACAGTGGGATCTATGCTGAAGATGAGACAAGTGTAGCAGAAACACCAAAAGGTGACGCGCCTAAAAATATATCTTACTCTCGTCCAAGCTCTTTGTATCCTCCATCTCCAGAGGATTAAGCCGTAGGATAATCCTTGAGAGATAGGATCATTCCTTGTTGTTTGTGACCATTCTTTTATAAGATTGATAATTGCAAAATTTAGTACAGATTAATTACTGTAATCAATTTAAAAGCCGAATTGTCACTTTTGTAATGTTTTGTATTTTGCGATATTCAAAACTTACTTTTTTCTCTCTTGGTAGCAAAATAGTTTAATACTTACATTATCCTGTTTCGTATCTTGTGTTCAAGTGTCATAACTGAACATACATAAAACTGATATGGGTACATTGTAAGATTTGTAACCTTTTAATAATATTGAGTGTCATTACGTTTCACTGAAATAACCAAATTATATTTTGATATATATACTATTTCAGTCTAATAAAGACACACTTGCGCGCGTGCACACACACACACACAAATCCTCACATATGAAACCAGACAGGAAAACATACAATAGATATACACCAATTTAGTTTTAAGCACAAATCATACCTTCCCCCTTTTTCACTTACACCTATTTTTATATAGTTTTACGAGTATAAATATGTTTTCACCGAGACACACATATACGAACACACGCAAACACACACCGCGCACACCTATACAATATAAAACTTTTCATTTATTTGTTTTAAATATTTTTTATTTTAAACATGTTTTGGAATTGTAATTAATGTGAATTTCCCATTCTACATAATTCAATTATCTAATGCTAAACATGGATAACTGTTGTATTTACTAAATTATTGTATAGGTTGACTTGACAATACGTATTGTTTAAACTCAAAATATTTAAAAATAAATAGTCAAACTATTACTAGAGTTGAATCCCAAAATATTTGAGAGTCATAATTGTATAACGTGGAGAGAATACATAAATAATGCTAAAATTAAAATATCAAGAAGCATTATATCCTCACATCTTTGATTCATTGTTTATAAAAAATTAAAATATTCATAATTATTGAGTTATACTGTAATCCCATAGTCACGAGGAATTCATTAAGATGTCCCCGTGTTATCATTTGGAATAAAAATACTGTATTAAGCGATTACAATTTTACACTTAACGGTTTTAAATCACGTAAAAGCATGAACGTTTTTATTTTTGCAAGGCTAGAAAATTATTAAATATTACCTCTCTGTATCACTGTATTATGCATGTATATACCCATACTTGATGCATATACATCCTCAAATATTTTATTCAACGTTTGTACAAAATAAAAATATTCATAATTATAGAATTATACTGTACTCCCATAGTCAAGACAAACTTAATTGGGATTTCTTTAAGACGTACTGGTGTTATCATTTGGAATAAATATGTTGTATTAAGCGATTGCAATTGCACACTTAACGGTTTTAAATCATGCATAAAGCAATGTTTATAAATATGTATTATTGTATATTATACTGATTTGCATAATAAACTAACAAATTAGTACAAATTGCTTACAAGAATGCGGAAACATATGCTTCAATGTATTAATATTATATTATGTTTTTATGTTTGATGTTTTCGCCTGCACTCGAATCTTATCTGTGACAACTAAGTAAAGAGAATATCAGTCGACTGTAGCTTCACTCTCTTTATCCATAATGTACTTTTCTCTAGGTTAAAATTCATGTTTAATCTGTCAGGTAAAGTACTTGAATGGTTTCGATCCTATCTGATACAACAATCCCAGAATGTCTGTTTATGATATTTTATCTGGCGTTCAGTTTCTGTTATCTGGTGTACCACAGGGTTCAGTTCTTGGTCCTCTGGTTTTCACAATGTATACCCGTCCTCTTGGGATCATTGCGCAGCGATATGGGATTAAATATCACTTGTATGCTGATGACGCACAGCTGTATATATCACTGGATCCTGAAAATGAGTTAACTTTCTCCTCTTCCTTGAAGAGTTTAGCACATTTTATTGCTGATATTCGGCTGTGGATGACTCAAATGTTTCTCAGAAAATGCCGAGTTGCCTACTACCATCTTAAGGACATCCACTGTTTAAAATCATTCTTGACACAAGAAGCACTTGTAACTGTAATCCATGCCTTTGTTACATCTAGTATAGACTTTGTAACTCTTATTTTATTAAATATCTGTATATAACATCAATTGCCTTCAGCGAATTCAGAATAATACAGCTCAAATAGTGACATATACATCGAAAATATGGCCATAGCACCCCAATTCTTCAAAAACTACATTGGCTACCTATTAGACAGCTTACACATTTCAAGATTTTATTAATAACTTATAAATCTAAATATGATAAGGCACCAGAATACCTGTGTGGACTGGTGTCCATTAGAAAGTCATCCCTAAAATTCAGGTCATCCCGTCAAATAATATTGCAGGTGCCAGTGTCTTATGGTGATTGTACATTTAGTGTTGCAGCCCCCACTTTGTTGAATAGGTTGCCGGCAGATATTAGAAATATATCGTCTCTTGAAAATCTTAAATCTGTTCTAAAAACACACCTGTTCAATGTCTCTTTCACAGATAAATAATAACTATCTTTTAAATATCTAATAGGGGTTTTTCAGATATATTATTTGGGGTATTATTATATATACATAATATTTGTACAACGTCTTTGAATGCCTTCTGCTAGTAAAGGCGTTTTATTAAATATACATTATTATTATTATTATTATCATCTATCCCGATATGTAATGAATTTAATGTAATAAGATTATGTACATATTTTATATATATATATATATATATATATATATATATGGATAATAAATATTATATTATATTGTTTATATATATATATATATATATATATATATATATATATATATAATTATTATATATACATCATTATTATATATTATTATATTACATATTATTTGTACAGCGTGATGCTTATAATAGTATTATTAATATATATTATTATTATTATTATTTATTGATTAATAATGTAAGTTATATATATAATATATAAAATATATATATATAGTTTATATATATATATATATATATATATATATATATATATATATATATATATATATGGATATATAAAATGATTATATTATATATATATATATATATATATATATATATATATATATATAAACAATATATATATATATAAAAATATATATATATATATATATATATATATATATATATATATATTGTATGGATAATAAACCGGATTATATTATATTGTTTTATATTATGGTGATGGTAAATAAAAAAGAAATTCCATAGAAGTGTATTGTTGTCGTATGTGCGGGCGTGTGCGTGTGCGTGCATGACTGCGTGAGTGTTTTTGTGTACCCTAAAGGTATTCAGAAAGAATGGGACGGCAGCTTCTGGTTTTATTTATTTGAGACTTTAGTTAACTATCGTTTATATGATATGTTTACTTTACACGTCGTTACATCATAATATAGCCTCTTAACAACATTACAAAGGATATTGTGTGTGCTGTGTGTGTGTGTGTGTATGTAGGTATGTATACGTTTGCATGTATGTGTCTGCTTGTGTGCGTGTGTATGTGTGTGTCCGTCTTAGGCTTTTAAATGCCGGATTTGCAGTTCAACTACTTCAAGGCGCCTACCCGAATGAGCCAAGTAGTACACGGTATATACCTTCGAAAGGTACCGATCTGGTAACATTCAGTCTAGATTTCTGAACTGCATCACAATATGTATATCAATATTTGATGGAGGATAGAATACCAAATAAAAATATTAATCCAGTAAAAGTTATGGTCTATTAGTCTCTTCCTTGATATCGAATCTTACAAGAAGACGGAAACAGCGTAATTCTGGCTTTAGCTTGAGTAGGGAATGGATCTATTACTTCCCTCCATTTAACAAAACAAATCCGTTTACAAGCTCAGCTAATCTCACGGATGAGCGTTACACCGGTTTCCTCGCTCAGGTATACGATGTAAGGTTTAAGCTTCCCGTGAGTTTAGAAGTAACATTTGGTGAAACCTGGTTCGTTTATCCATCCGTGTTTATTACCAGATAGTCCAATACATACCATTTACTCGGAATGCAATGAATTATATTGATTGTATCTATTGTATTGGTACTTTTATTCATGATTCATTATAAATCTTATGTCTAAACGTCTGTATCGTTCGGTATTAATATACTAATTTATCATTTTAGAGTGCTTAATTGTATGATAAAAGCTCTCTCTTCGTGTGTGTGTGTCCGCGCTTGCTTGAGTGGCCATCTAAATACGTTTATATCCGCATGTGTACCTTGTTTGTTATTTTTGATGTTGTAAACTTTAATAAACCGATTTACGCATAATCTTTCTAATGTTCTCACTTGGCTTCCAAGCTTTGACATAATTAATAATCTACATAAAATATTCTGCCATAATTTAACTTTGACCGTCACTATGTATTTCTGGCACTTATATTTCGGGATTCATATTGTAATCCTGATTATATAACTATGTTTAAAGTCAAATACGGTCATCCATACTACTGAAAGTGATATTGGCAGGAAATTCGAAACGAGTCAGTTCAATTTCAGTATAATTTAAATAAATCTATAGTTCTCTAACTTGATATTTTCGTGTAGGATTAAAATGCCATAGTTTGGATTGTTAATCAGTTTCCTGTGTGAATTCCTTGAACTGAACCGCAATTATAAGTATCCACTGATATATTTAAAGCAAATAATTTTATTTAGACCTGGCGACGCAATCTTGACCAGACATTTTACCATCAGGCAATATGGCAGAAATGCATATACCTCCAAACTACTCTAGGACAAGCTGAATATATCATTTAATTGCTTTTTTCGTCTGGTTTCCAGCTGAGATATTAATTGTTTGGCTGAACTGGGTCGATCTGTAAACAGATTCACCGAAACAAGCCCCAACATGTTCTCTACTTGGGTTGAACTAGCGTTTCAGTTCCCAATTCTTGCCATCCCTGAATACTCTGGATTGGTAGTCTGCCTCGGTGTTCTGCGCTACCGGCAATTATTCGATCCTAATTCTGATCTTCCACGATTAACAATAATGCCATATCTGTTGTGTAATTGTCAGCAGATCCTGGGACCGTGGACCTACCTTTTTTATTTGTGCTTGAGTGACACGATTGCCCACTCTGTTATGCACATGAATGTCTGACTTGTCTTTGGCGAAGGATTTCAGTGCAAAATAAGCATGCCATCAGCTCAGGTCCATTGATATGTTTCTATCTCACGTCGCTACTCGATTGACTCTGGATGATCACCTGGTTGCATATGTCATCCCACACGACCGTCGATGAATCGAATATGATCATAAGATATGGTTAATAGTACAATATGAATTTCCCATTCCAGAGTTTTAGGTAATGAATCAACCACATTAGTTTTTCCCGACATTCTCTGGTCAACTCTATTTTCGTGCCATAATTTCGGCTCCGTGGTAACAATGCTTTTGTCCTGAACATTTGTAGTTGTCGAAAATGCAGTGGTGCTGATGAAAGTTCTGTGGCCGTTATTTCCCTATTAGCTTCGACAAGCCTCGAGCTGACAAAACCTCCTCCTGGAGCAGCTGATGGTATTTGCATTGAATATCTTAAACTTTCTCCTCCGGCAAAGCTAGAGGTAATGCCACCCAACTTACCGCCCCTTGTTTAAATGTTTTCCAATATGTAGGCTAGTAGGATGGTTTCCCTTGCTAAGATATTGGTAAACATTATTCTCGGCCCTGTTTGGGTGGGCTGGTCAACTTTTATTTCCTTGATTATGTGTAAGATGCAAGAATAGTTCGTTATCTTTTTCCAAGCTGGGTTTGATACTCTCTATCATGTAATCTTGTTGAGTCGCTTTCATAATGTATTCAGAATCTTCTGAGCATCTCTCAAATGGATAGCATCGTACCTTATCGACTGCACCCAGGTAGTGGTCATAGATAGCGGAAACTCTATGCCAGTTCTCCTGAATTATGGCATACCACAGGGCTTGCTACTCGGCCTGAAGACATGTACGCAAAGACTCTAGGAGCTGCTATCTATCGGCTTGTACTTTCTTACCATTGTTATGCAGATGACACATAGCTATACATTTCATTCAAGCCAAAGGAAGACGCTGTGAAAGCACAATCCCTTTCACTCATTGAAAACTATCTCACTGACATTAAGGGATGGATGCGTGCAAACATGGTGAAACTGAACAGTGACAAGACAGAACTTATGCTATTCACATCTAAGCATAATGCCCTCCATTTGAAAAACGTTACTGTTTCTATTGGTGACATTAATATAATATCAGTGAATACTTAGGTATTATCGTTGACTATGCACTGAATATGGAGCAACGGTTGAATACTAGAGTGGATCCCAGATTTTCTAGTAGAGAGTGATAGTAAATGGCAAGCTGTCACCAATGCCAGATATCCTGAGTGGAATATCTTAAGGAAGTGTACTAGATCCTGTCTTTTTTGTCATATTCATGAATGACCTGCCATACGTAGTGAGCAGTACAAGAAAAACATTTGGTGATGACGTTAATAATAATAATAATAATAATAATAATAATAATAATAATAATAATAATAATGTGTATTTAATCAAGTGCCCTTACTAGCAGGAGCCATTCAAAGGCGCTGAACAACAAATAATATGTAATATAATAATTCACCAAATAGTATATCTGTAAAAACCGTATAAGAGATTAAAAAGATATGTGTGAAAGTGACCTTGAACAGTTGTGTTTTTACAACAGATTTTCAAGAGACGGCGCATTTCTAATTTCTGCCGGAAACCTATTCCACAAAGTGGGGGCTGCAATACTAAACGCACAATCATCATATTATTTGAGCCGAGAAACAGGCATCTGCAATAGTATCTGACTGGATGACCTGAGAATGGACACCAGTTCACACAGGTATTGTGGCCCAATATCATTAATAGATTTATAACTTATTAATACAATCCTGAAATGGATATGCTGTCTAACAGGTAACCAATGTAGTTTTTGAAGAATTGGGGTGATATGATCGAAAAGAATGGACTACAGTTACATATGATTTGTATCAAGAAAGCTTTTAAACAGTGGATGTTCTTAAGATAGTAGTAGGCAACTCGGCATACTGATGTGACATGTTCATACTTGTTAATACATTGGTCAAAAATAGCCCCTAGATATTTTACTGACCCATTAGGGGTAATCGAAGATACATCCATCTGTATTGCTGGTGTCATTAGGGATTTAACACAATGTGCTGATGCCAAATATATAATATTCATTTAATCTTAGAAGATGTTGAGTCATCCATAGCCGAATATCAGCAATACATTGTCAGGATTTAGTGATATATACAGTTATGTGTCATCATCATACAAGTGATATTTAAACCCATCACGCTGCACAGTTATCCTAAGAGGAAGGGTTTATATTGTGAAAACCAGAGGACCAAGAACGTAACCCTGTGGTACACCAGATAACAAAAAGGTGAACGTCAGATAAAATACCATGAACAGAAACTCTCTGGAAGCGTTGTTCCAGATAGTACTTTACCTAACAGACCAAACATGTCTTTTAGCCTACATAAAGTATATTATGGTGAACTGTATCAAATGCAGCAGACAAATCCAGAAGAACAAATATTATTGCTTATCTTGGTGAATTGACATCATAATATCATTTTTTACCCGAACCAAGGCTGGTTCATTGCTGTGGCCACTTTTATAGGCAGTTTGTAGTGATTCATTAATGTTATTATTGATTAAATATTTGTTTAGATGGAAAGCAACTACCCTTTCTATAAGTTTAGATAAAACAATAAGATTTGAAAAAAGTATGTAATTGTTTAGAATATTACAGTCCATACTGTGGTTTTTATTAATGGTTTTACAAGGGCAGTTTTAATGGATCTTGCGAAAACACTGATCTATTAACCATAGTTGTAATTTAGCTTATCAGAACATCCAGACAATGTTTCACTAGCCATGTAGGCATAGGGTCAAATGCACAAAAAGCATTAGATGACATTTTCAGCAACTGTCTGGTATCAGTCTCTTTAATAGGATCAAATATATCCATCTTGGACATGCAGTATATAATTGAAGATCACGATGTCTTGCAGCAAGACCTAGACAACCCGCGTGAAAAGGTTACACAAGTGGCAACTAGGTTTCAATAAAGTTAAACACAAAAGCCTCCATGTAGGCAACTCAAATCAGAGATTAAAATATCAAATGGAAACTGAAATATTTGGCAACACTAGAATTGAGAATGATTTTGGTGTATTTATTGACGAGGAACTGAAATTCCTTGGCCATGTCTCCAGGGCAGGAGAAAAAGCATCACGCTTGTTAGGTTTAATAAGAGCCATCCTCACGTGTCTGAATACTGTCAACGCGCCTAGTCTGTTCACCACCATAGTCCCAACTTAGATATGACTGCTGTCGGTAATGAATGTTTGTTGCAGCTTTGTTGCAACGTTTTCTTAAATTTTGCTAGAAACCAAGGAACTGGCTAGATGTTTGTGTTTAGAATAAGCTGTGATGACTCTATATTCATAATCATTCAACACTTCTTTCTGTTGGATAATTTTATAATGTTTTTTTTATTTATTCTTGCTGCTATTTAGCTGTTTTTGAAAATGGTACCACAAATGGGACAACGTCCTCATTTTGTATAGGTTTTATAACATCGTCGTATCTTTTCTTATTAAAACCTTCCGGTTCTAATCTACCTAGGGTATCTATCCAAAATGTTTCCCGAATTAATCTATTTGTCTTGTCTTGAGTGTATGAACCTGTAGTAGGTAACTGCTCCATCGGAGTTAAATCATAATCTTCTAGAGATGGTTCGGACAAGTCTCTATTTATCTGTGCATGTTGGATTTCGACACAAACGTCTTACTGTTTTTAATATAGTTGTTACGGCAACATATAAAAACAATTAATTTTCAATTTTATACCCAAGTTAAACACTGCATTTGTGATTGCTGTTTTATCAATATCAGGGGTAGGGACAAATGACAAACCTTTGTTTATGAAATTAATCTACGATGTGTTATTATACTTAAAATTAGCTATGAACAAAATCTTGCTAATTTCATACTCATTATTGTAACATTTCCTATGTATTAAGTCGCATTATTATTGGGTTGATCAGTGCATTTAGCGAATATAGTTTGTCCTATTCTAGTTCCGAGCCATTACGAGTTTACATAAAGATTCCGTATTATAATGTTTATGTTTGCATATATAGTTTAATGGTAAGAATTAAAATAATTCTACATCAGTACAATTATTAAACATTTAGGCAACTATTACACCAAACAAAATACTAACAACAAAGTTTTTTCAATATATATGTCAGTACTAAATCACTCGAGTACATTTCTGAAGACTGATATACCATATCATCTACTTCCAAGTTAAAAGCAATTTATATTAGAACTGTTGTGTTTATGCCTTGCTGCATTATCATGCGAACGCACCTGTTTAGTTGTATCGTGATGTGTTTACAATGCTTATTCAGTCACTTATAAACTATGGTGGATGAATGTATGCTCGAAGATCCAGTTTTTATTTTTTTCGGTATCTTAATCTTTAACATTTCAATGCTTATTGAATAATATACTAAGCAAATACCTTAATAACGCGATGAGGGCGAAAAGGAATAGTGGTTGTTTCGTTGAATTCCTTTATATTACAGGGGTGGAAAAACACTAATTATTTCTCATACAAATATTCTTAAGAGTGAAAAGCAATGGTGAATATATTCATTTTGTTTATTGTTCCTCTGGCAGAAATGTAGCCATCACTTCTCTTTATGAAGGTCTTGGTGGTTTCAATATAAAAACCTGTGAAAGAACCACCCACTTCCGTCTCAAAAATTTAGAAACGGTTATTTGTAGGGTGGCTTATTGATGGCAGCATGCACTTAAATGGTCCAACAGTAAGGTTTTTTTTAAATTCAATTATCTGTGACAAGTGTTGCCATTCACGTATCAGTTCGCCTCCATTCAATATATTGAAGTAGCTAGTAAGGAAAGATTGTTTTAAGAAGGCAACAACTTTAATGATAGTTTTAGTTGAATATTTTGCTTACTTTGTGCTCTGCTAATATTGGTCGATTAAGAAAGGGGGATGTTAAAAAAATACCATATAACGTTTAAGTACTGAACTAAAGTCAGCAAAGATCTTCCCTAACGTCCCCCTTTCTTAATCGACCAATATTAGCAGAGCACAAAGTAAGCAAAATATACCACTAAATATTAATCAATAAGCGTTGAAGTGTTACGGATTAAAAGACCGAAAGAAAAAAATTGAGTCATTTATAAGTGACTCAATAAGCATTGTAAGTAGATCACGATACAACTAAAAATATATTTATCCTCTATGTAATTGGACAGATTATAGAACTAATCTTCATCTTCATCTGTATGTTTAGGATGGAAAGGATATTTGTGCAACATCTGATGAATATCGGTTAGTTAAAAAATACCATGGTCAACAAGTTGTTTTTGTTTTAGTCTTTGAATACAGTGGTATCTGAAAAATTGACGGGATTAATACAGATAGAAGATTTAAATTTATTAAATTTAATGGGTGGTTCATGTGTATTAAAATATTTAGAAAATATACGGGATACTTTCCTATTACTTCCACGATTGCTTGCAACCCCTTGGTGCGATCTATATTAGTATACATGCTTTCAACGTCTAATGTCATAAGCAGGCAATTATAAGGCAAATTTAAAACTTGTTTATTCTACAAAATCGTGTTACGTTTAATAGAAGGGCGATTCATAGCAAAATGTTTTAGTGGTTATCTATGAAAGATGATACAGTTTTTGATTCACTATTATAATCAGACACTATTGGTTTACAACAGCTCTTGTATATATATATATATATATATATATATATGATATGCGCGCGTGACTGCCGTTGTATGTTAGTGAATGGGTGATCCTTCCTAACAAAGCAGCACTTTGTTGGGTTATCGGTACAATTATTTATTTCTTTAGGGTGTCCATTCTACTTTTATTATGAGAATGATTAACAGTTATTAATGAAAGTTATGGATATAGAACACACTATATATCAAACGCAGAAGATACAGGTACTCCAACAAAACATTGTAATACTAAAACACTAATAATTGAAGTTATAGTTTATAATTGTATCAAAATAACTGGCTCCTAATATGTATGTTTCAAAGTACTCTCAGAAAATCAATTTTATTTCCATTCTTGTAATTCCCGAGTCATCTCTTATGTACATCAACAACCAAACACCTTGTACAATGGAACAATCCGACTTTATTAAAGTATGAACTACAAATAGGCGACTTTATATTGTGAAATAAAATACAGAACATACATTTTGAGATATAATCACACAAGCTTTGTGTGTCAGCAGAATATATTCATAAAACGTACACATTAAAGTATTAATACACTACTGAAGTACCCCAGTACATAGCAAACAATATACAATGATTTTATAGAAACTGTACATTTAACCTAGTTTTGGGGCCTAGTACCCCTTGGGCAAGTGCCCCCTCTTCCGGTTCTAATGGCCCAGGATAAAACCCTAGAGATAAAAAACCTTTTAAATGCCAAAAAGGAAAAACGCCTCTAGGGAAACTGTTTCCATACAGAACCAATTAGCATAAACATTTTTTAATTGACCAGTTCAGTGCGTGGTCTACAGGAAGTATAAGCACAATAGCAGCGTCTACTGCATTTATAACTGAACTCACGTGACCAGCATACAAACACTGCTCAGTCCAGTATTACAAACCCCGACATCAAAATATCTCCTATGTGTGTGGATAAAAAACAAACGTAGACAATAGTTTCCCGCTAATCTAAGAGAAACGCTGTAAACATTTATTATCTTTTATTTGAATACCTCATTAAAAATCAAGCAATTCCTTATTCTGGTCATACACAGAAACTTCAAACAGGAAATCTAGGAAACGCCAGAAAGGTTGTGGTACATGTCTTGACTTCAATACCGCAGCAACCACCTGTTGATAAAAAAGTAAACTATTTAACACAGTATAAGTTTCCCCCTCCCTCTCTTACTACCATTGGTGTCCCATTTCAGATGCTTTCCGATTTATTCACGCCAATTTCATGCCATTGGCATAACCCAAGTGAGAACAGATTCATACGGCGGGGTTTTGTTGATGGAAGCGAGCAAATGGTTGCGTATATGAATCCGTGGTCACCCGAAGAATGCCTAGCGTCTGGCATAAACAAACCACAAATCAGCAAAAACACGACAACAATGGCTGTCATCTCACCCGGCCACCCTCAGTCCCTGCCCACCTGATGCCTCACACCCGGCCACCCTCACACCCTAACCTCCCTCCCTCCCTAGAGATAGATAGAGAGAAACACAAAAAGAAAAACTATACCTCTTCTAACAAATCAACATCTGGTACCCATTATTAGCTGATCCCACAACGCAATTATTACGTGTTTATATATGTGCCGGCATCTATGCGTGCGTTAGTGTGCGCATGCCGAAGTCTGCACGTCGAAATGAGCTCATCCAAATATGAGTATCGTAGTGTGCACGACGATATTTGTGTTAATCACTCAAAGATGGACAGACTTCACCTAATGCATAAAGATCACACCAAAGGCGCATGTCAGACACGCACTGACATTGACAAACCCTGTAATGGCCCTTCAATACAACAGTCATATCAGGAACTACTGCATAACACACTGACTAAACACCACATTCAGCTAGGACCCAAATGAAGCACCTACCGACCTGCTGGATTATATGAACATTTCAGCAGCATAGAAGGTCGGAGAGCTCAAAAGAAGGAACAGCACACAACATACAGCGGGTCCCACAGTCAGCGAGCTGTCGGAACATCAAAGGGCACCGAGGCTTAAGATCTACCAACATAGCAAAAGTAAAGACCGTGCTACCCTTCAGAAAGGGCGCAACAACATCTTGTGGCTCATATCCAAAAGGTTAAAGGAAGTTGCAGTGGAAGAGGCAGACGCTCTGGCAGACCAAATCACCTCAACCAATGACTGTCGTAAGATGTTCCGTGCAGCAAAGCAGCTCGGTTCAAACAAAAAACACCCCACCAATCATTATCCAAGACATCGATGACAGCCTCATGGGAATGGACAAAGTCAAAGCAGGAGTCAGACGACATCAACAGTGAGCTCTTCAATCACTCAAAACATATTGTCTCCCACCCACTGGCCATAATCAGCAACTCATCATTTGAACATCACGTGCCCATAGAGAAACTAGGAGAAAAAATACCCATCATAGTTAGAATCTTGCCATTGGCATATCTGTTTTGGTAAGAATTGGCAGGACCTATCTGAAACATAAAGATACATTGCTTTCATATTAATAGTGAAGTGCCACATGGACAAAT
The DNA here is from genome assembly GCA_025642065.1 of Paralvinella palmiformis. Classification (NCBI taxonomy): domain Eukaryota; kingdom Metazoa; phylum Annelida; class Polychaeta; order Terebellida; family Alvinellidae; genus Paralvinella; species Paralvinella palmiformis. The sequence goes on along the minus strand of JAODUP010000533.1, from coordinate 602 downwards.
GCTGTACCATGAAATTAGACTCTTATAATGGTTCACGGGATTCATTGTGCAAGAAATTGAAGAAAGCAGTATGAAGTTTGTCTGACAAGGACCATAGCTTCAGGTTTCTGAAGATATCCCGATGTTTTGGTAAGCATTGGCAACACCTCTCTAAAAAGAAAAAGATAAATTGCTTAAGTATTAATAGTGAAGTCAGAATCATTTACCCCACAAACAATGGACATCATATCACGTCAATCCAGTCACAGACTAGTTCATCATTCGTTGGTCATTATTACTAGCTCTTCCCATGACGAAACCCTTTACCTTGTCTTGTGAACAACGAGATCCAGATGTGGAGTTAGTATTCCATTATGATCCTGGAAATGCTTTCTATCTGAAAAAAAGGGATCCGTCTGTAACAGCCGAGTCATTTTGTTATTAATTTTAGGCCACGTAAAATGTTCAAGTCAACTTGATATAATCACCTCAAATATTTAAGTGGATGACTTATGGGACATATCAATTCATTAAATATATATATATATATATATATATATATATATATATATGTGTGTGTGTGTGTATGTGTGCTTAATAGTATATGTACGTAATATTCTTAA